>PVIW01005602.1:0-103292 GCA_004026585.1 Noctilio leporinus
GGAATAGGCCTGCAGTGGTCAGGGGGAAAGGGGTTGGGGGGAGGGGGGAGGCAGAGGCAAAGAAGGGGAGCAGCTTAGACAAGAACCTAGAATAAAGGAACCATGGACATGGACAACAGGTGGGATTGACTTTGGGGGGAAAGGGTGGGTGGGGAGGGGGACAGAGGGGAGTAAAAAAGGGATGGATGTAATACAACAACAATAAAATTTAAAAAAAAAGAAAAAGAAAAAGAAAGTTCCCAAGAGAGAAAACATTAATAGTAAAGGAACACCAGGTCACTTGATAATGAGCAATAGGAAACTAAGCCAGCAGCCAATGGGCTCCATCCAAAGTGTAGTACAAGATGGAGGAAACTCATGTGAAGTCTAGGATATGAAATCTAATGGGCAATACTGACAAAGAAAGAATTGAAGAATGAGAAATAAGAGGGAGTAGGAATTTGTTCTTGGATGCTATAACTTTGTACTAAAAGGACTGTATGTAAATTTTTAAAGAGCTTTACCTGACACAAAAGTGCTATTCATGTTTAAAAAATGGATAGGAGACACCATATACCAAGTAATGTAATCATTCTACCTGCAAAGATATGAGATGTAATTTTTCAAGTTGTATTCTCCAATAGCCCACGAAATCCTGACAAATGTCAGTTTCTGATCTTTTTTTCATTGTATTATAGGTTTTCACTTAGCTTTGGCAGATGATCTTGAAGATATCATTAAAGGTTTAAGAGTCTAGAACTTATCCACCAAAAAACAAAACAAAACAGAACAAAAAAACCCTTAATCTCACAAGAAACAAATTGTGACTGCAAATTTCTGTCTATGGATATAAAAAATGAAAAAGAAAACAGATTATTTTCTATTATATGGTAATCGAAAATTACCATGTAATGGTAATTGATATTTTAATGATTACAATTTTATGAAATGAAGATTTTGAGTGTTAAATTATTCTAGGAGGCGGGTAATAAGCCTAAAGGATAGATACTAAGGTTATGTATGCATCCATTGGCTACAGGAATAGTCAACATTCTTCATCACATTTGGAATCCCCAAAGGCTAAAGACACAGAGGATATAACATTGCATTGTCCAAGCCTCACGCAGCAGCTAGCCTTGGCTAGTCACTTAAACTCACCGTGCATTGGCTTCTATGACTAGAAAAAAAGAGAGAGAGAGAAATCTAAGGTCTCAATGGTCTTATTAGATTCATGTGAAAATAAGGTGATATTGGATATCAGGGCACATTGTCAACTCTAAGTACTATGTAACTATCAATTAAAGGATTGTTATAGTTATGTACATAAAAATGCCTTTTCAAAGCTTACCTTAAGGAAACGGCACTTTTTTTTTTCATTTTGGGCCCTGTTAATACCATACCTATTTCTATCATTAATTAGCAAATGCAGTAATAAATGAGAACAAGAATGAACATAAGATAAGGTGAAAGTTACAACATTTGACACCAATAACCACTTCCTCCTTGAAATGGTCTATATTCTTGGCATTCATGATTCACTCTCTCCCAGCTCACCTTCTATTCCCCTGGCTTCATTTTCAGGTTCCTTTACTGGGGCCATTAACTCCCCTTGCTGAGAAAAACCTGAGTTTCTCCCCAGGCTTTGAATTCAGCCCAATTCCCCTTTAACATGACACCGGTCTCTTCCGATCATCCTTAAAGCTTTAATTCTCCCTGCCTCCCTATGCTGGTAACTCCCTGACAATATCTCTAACCACAAATTCCCCTCTTAACTTCAGACTGGCATAGCCAGTTGCCCCAGAGCCTCCTTCTTAAATGCAGTATAGCCAACTCTGAAAATATTTCAAGTTCACTCTCTTTTGCTGATTTGTACTATCTTAGACTCACATCCCAATTCCAGCCAATCCCCAATATTCATCAATTATATTTCCTAAATATTTCTCATCATATATTGTCTTCTCTCAATCTTTAGTTATTATACCCAACTCCCTGCACCCAGGCTTGCTCACATTAGACCCCTTCTACCAAATTCAACCAGTGAATTAGCTTGTGTACAAATCAAACTATGTTAATCCATTGCTTAAAGTCCTTCATTGTCCATTACTGACAGCCTGGCTGTCAAAGAACTCAACATGACACACAAAACACTTTATGCGTGCTCCACCAGCCATGTCAAGCTCATGAAATCGCAGTTTTCACACTCTCCCTTGTGGTTCAGGTGCTGAGCCTTCAGTTGGACAAGCCCCTCCTACTCAACACACCCTTTCTATCTTCCATTTGCCTGTAAACTCATGCTCAGTAAATGTACAGTAATTTCACAAACTCCCAGTGGTGGGCAATTTGCTGTGTTTCCACAGCATCAGCTGAAAATCTATTTACATTTTCTTAAAAACATCTATTTATATATATTTACTACTGAACTCTAAGATTTCCAGTATCAGGAAAAAAATGTCTTATGCACCTCTGTCCCTGGCTCAAATTAGATATTCATTAAAGTGGAACTAAATTTTGCACAAACTGGTAATGGTTCTACCAGTAAGTAATGCTTCCTTCTAGCATTGTTAAACATTACTAGAGCAAGGAACAGGAATGAATGCATGAAATCAAAATCATACAATTTTCCTTCCTAATCCTCTGGAATATTGCAAAGGATAGGTAGAAAAATAATAATGGTAAGGGATATAATGCAAGCAAGATCTTAGAGTTAAAAGATCTGCATATAAAGAGAAATCTAGACGCCACAATTTTATACCTGTATTATCAGTCACATCAATAATGCTTCAGTCATGGACAATTTTTATGACCTTCTATCCATGTCAGACTAACGAAAGGACCTTTTTTCCTGAAGGTGACTCCTTGCACCTTTAAGGAAAGACACTAGAACTAAGACTCTATAGGATGGTATCCAACTGAAGGTATGTTTGGAGAAAGCAATTCATCAGAGCAAGACAAGGTCATTCTTCCTTATCTTCACTTCTCAACCAGACACATAGAATTTTAAAATTAAACAGAAGAATACGCTGCTTCCCTGGGATTTCTGCAACCATCTGGCACATTACTCACATGACCACTGCTGCCCATTACTTAAGAAATTGAGCACAACTTTATTTGCAGAAACCAAGCATGAAAGGCTTCTTGAAATTCAGGCTTTTAAAAGCAGACCCTTTCATTGCCTTTGCTGTCACCTGCACTCCCTGGGTAGATATTTACCTGCTCTGGTGAAGAGATTTGATACTAGAGGCTGAAACTAGACAGACCTATGTCTCAGTACTGTCTCTGTTTCTTTCTATTTCCAGCTCCATGATCTTCAAAAGTTATCTAACCCCTCCAAGCCGTTTTCCTCATCTATAACTTGGGAATAAAAATAAGAGCCGGCACTTACAATGTACCAGACATATTCTGATGGTTTTATGTATATTATCTCATGTAATTCTCCCAAGGATCCTAAGAAATCGATATTATTACTTCCAGATTACATTTGAGGAAACAGGGAGATCCTAGTGGGAGATCCGAGTCTTCTGTCTCTAGGGCTCTGGGCTATAGATCTACGTTTTTCTGTTCCTCTATACTCATTTCACAATGTTTGTAAAAAAAAAAATCAAGTATGTTAATAGGAACGAAATATCCACAATGGATACTCAACAAATGACTTCAATTCTTTCAGAGATTTTTCTCTACTTTGTATGCCAGCCCCTCAGCCAAACATCGAAGAATGGCCTTGAACCACAGTAGATAAACACCACCAAGTAAATAAAAATGACCAGCAAAGATTTGAGAACCCAGAAGCCACAGAGTCGAGTTGGATTTTTACAGTGTCTTCAAGTCTAATTTTTTCAGTTTGGGTCTGTGTTATATCTTTAGTATATATCAAGGAACTCTAACGTAAAGGAAGTATCAGGGAAATCTCCCTAAGGAAAGAATGTTTAATCTGAAGCATGAAGAAATAAAAATAAGGTGGCCATGTGCAAGAGAAAAACAGTCTGATAGAAAAGTTTTGTAGCCATTTGTTCCAAATCTGGCTTTCTGATTAGTTCATAAAATCAGGCCAGGCCTTTTTACCCTCGGACATAGCCTTTAGCAGTGAGCACAGTGCCTGGAACAGTCAGTGTTCAATAAATAGTGAATGGATACATCATGACCAGATGAATGAATAAATATATGTACAAAATATGAGAGAGCCTGTGGACAGGTTTAAGGAACTGAAAAAGGACCAGCAGGGCTGACAAATGTAGAGAGATGGTAGGCAGGAGCCAGATGATGGAAGACCTTATAAGTGATGATATGAATTTAAAACTTGATCATGACTGCAATGCGAAGCCACTGGGTTTCTAAAATATTACTTGTGGAATTGGTGATGTGCTTTAACCTGCAAATGGACCAGAATTAAGTTATTACCATCCAACAGAACTTTGATCCCTCACAGTCAATCTACCCCATTTCAGTGAGTTGGACAACATAAGCCAGAAGCTTCAGTGGGTAAAATAGTGAATGGCCAGCAAATAAGTGGAGGGTTCTGGCCACCTATGGAGGGGTGTTCATTAGTAAGCATGCATAACTTTAAAGCAATAGCGCCCACCTGCTGGGTTCTCCCATATTTGGTATTTCAAAATGAATTTGTAAAATATAAATAGCTCAGTTCTTTCCCTGTGTATTACTTAATTTCTAGGTAGTGATAAATGTGAAGCTAGATATCCAATGCCAAAGTTTTTCTTTTCTTCCTCAAAATTGTCAGATTTTAAAATTCCTTGGAAATAATCACTAAACTGTCCATTTTAGTGAAGTTACTAACCTTTAGTAACAGTGAACACATCTCCCTGAATAAAATTTTCATGGGACATTCAGATTAGGTATTATTAATCATGAAAGTGTACTTTGTTAAACAGTATGAAAAGTTCAGTTTGGGATACACTATACCCACAATATTTATTTAGCAGAGAAATTAAAACATAAATGTATTCTAAAAAATTAATGAAAACAAAAGGGTGATTAAAATCACTTTGACATGCTCTTGAGAGGCCCAAAACAATTTTTATAAGAAGAATGCACTTTTAAAATATATATCTAAGCCTATTCACAGGCTTTCTTTTCATTATATATATTGTGTCATCCATGCCTTTCTTTGCAATTTATGTTTAAAACAAAATTTAAACACCCCAAGCAGGCCTTTGCTCTATGAAATAAACTTTGAGATATTAATGTAAAAGCTATTGTGCTGAGAGTTCAGAAACCCTACACTTCCACTCTCAATGTCAGTGTGTTAAAAGAGATTTTAGTAATGGCAAAGCCAGTCAACAGGGAATAATTAAACTCAAGTTGTCTGAGATTTGCTGTGATGTGTGGAATGATAGTTTCCAACGCAGCTGCTGCAGAATGTTTGCCTAAGAAGAAAGTGTGGTTGACCAGATGCTACAGTTCAGATGAAATGCACTGAAAAAGCTCGTTGACCTCTGCAACAATAGGTGGGACTGACTTGAATAATAAAATCAACACCAAGTCAACAATTAAGCAAGGCTGCAACAATAGGGCCATCTCAGTAGCATGTCACTGAAAGTTTTAAAAGGAGAGGATTACTTCATAGCAAACTGACAAATAGCTTGTGTTTGGCCCCTTTCACCAGCAAATAAAGGTGTAGGCTGGCAACTGGGGTCAACAAAGCCCTTCAACGGAACCTGTGTTCCCTTTTCTTGAAAAAGTTCTTCAAATTCAACTCATTAAAAGGACATATTATATTACCTTCAGTTGTGCAGTTGGTCTCTCTTTTTAAGCTGTCAAGCAAGCAGCCATAAGCTCTCACGGACAGCATGCTGTCTCTTGAGGCCCACGCCCACGCCCCCTCTGTCCCAGACATGCAGCCCAGCCTGCACTAAGCAGGAGTGGTTCTCTGTTCAAGCAAGTCCTTGGTAATGTGGTCAACACTAATCCACAATGCAGATGAACAAAGACAGTTTGTGAGCCAGTACGTTGTTTTTACTTTAGGAATTCCTTTTTAATTTGACGAGTTTTTCCATTGTCTGGCACGTATAATATTGTTATAATGTAAAAAGGCAATTATTTACCTCTTTCTTTCCTATCTACGGTACTTTAAGCTTCAGGTCTAATATGATTTCCATTTAGAAAAATATTTGTATAGCCATTTACAAGGCCTTATAAAGCTAAGGCATGCCAAGGTATAGTAGATATTTAATTTATTGTGGCTAGACTTAGTTGGCACTAAATAAAAAGATTTTACTATCTAATTTTAACATCAATATTAATTTTTTACACATATGCACAGACATACAGCATATACACACTATATGTGCTGTGTAAGTGTCTGTAGTGTGTATGTGGTAATTTCAATGCATGAAGTACTTATACACTGGCTAATAAAAATAATCAAAATCGATTTATAATGTGCCTGATGAGAAACAATTTCCTACTACTCATCATGTGTCCTATTAAAATGTGCCTCACTGATCACCTTTCTACACCTTGGAAACTTCAAACAGGCTTCTTAAGATCATGAATATTTGAGTTGTGTGAAACAAGACAGTCTGATCATTTTATATGAATTAAACCTAAGGAGGTCCTCAGGCCTCACTACCAAAGATTTAAAAGAAATGAGAGCTATTTTTTTTCTTTGCAAGTATTGGAGCCTCCTCATTTACTTTTTTTCCCATCTATCTTTACCAACAGACTGGCACTCTCCTGTTGCATATCTGAAGAAGGGAGGGCATTTTCTGAGTCTCTTTTCAGCATCCTCTGTATGTGTGTCATATATATATATATATATATATACACACACACACACACACACATAATCTGAGAGATTTCAAAATTTTAATGCAATAAATAGCTATTAAACAGATTCCATGTTATCAGCAGTTCTAAGTAGATTTCAAGTTATGAAAAAGGCAAGCAATTTCAAATTGCTTAGGAAGTTGGCCTAATAATAGCAATAGTTAAAATTTTTAATAGCTGTTAACATTGATGAGCCCTTACTATGTGCTGAGCACTATAAGAAGAATATTAACAGAAAACTGCTCATGTAATTCCCAGGACAAATCTGTGAAACCCATACTATTATTGCTGCCATTTTATATGCTAAGTACTTGAAAAAAATACCAGAAATATCAAGTAAATTGCACAATCACACTAGCTAGTGAGCCAATCAACTTGGCTCTGGATTTTAATTCTTAACTACTCAACTCACTGTCTTCCTGGACACCTACATAGGCCTATGCTGTCCAATATGGTGGCTACTAGCCACAACTGGCCATTTAAATTTAAACACAGGTTAAAATCAAAAGTAAAAATTTAGTTCTGCAGTCATACTAGTCATATATTTGAGTAGCCACACATGGTCAGTGTTAACGGTATTGGACAATGCAGGTATAGAACATTTCCATCTTTGCAGAAGGTCTTATTGATATTACTAAAGCATACACAACTTACTAATTAGGTTAGTGAAACTGGTAAAAAGAACTCCTAAAAATAAATCCAGATTTCAATTATGCCTCAGAGCTTAAGCGGTATCATTTACCTGCTCTCTCCTGTAAGATGTAATTTTCAAATAAGGTGGGGAATTAGAAAGTGCCACCAGCATACAGGGGTGAACAAAAGTAGGTTTACAGTTGTATGTGAAACATAAGAATGTCTTCTTGTATTCTTCTTAATTAATTATTCTATTATTTTCCATATGAGCAACTGTCATCTTACTCTAAACCACCCTGTGGATGCATCACCAAAAAAAGCCTGGTGACATCATTATCTACAGGTCTTGGATAAGACACTTAAACTGCAGGTTTACTTACACTCATTAGGAAGGAAGTCAGAAAGGATGAGCAACCTAGCACAGTGGGAGAGGCAGGAATGTACAGAACCTGGCTTCCAACCTCATGTCCAGCTCCCTGCTTCTGTGACCTTGGGTATCGTATTTAATATATTTAAGTCTCAGCTTTCTCATCTGTGTAATGGGACTACCAATGTCTCCTTTGCAGGATGTTATAAGAATCTCATGAACACATGTAGAGTCCCTGCTCTGAGAAGGCCCTTAGAATTATTTATGTATTTTAAGAATATCGCTTTGGCTGGTAGCTCAGTGGATAGGTGCTGGACTAGGAACTCGAAGGTCACTGGTTTGATTCCCAGTCAGGGCATATAACCAGGTTGCAAGCCAGGTCTCCAGCCAGGCCCATAGCTGGAGGCAGGTGAAAGGCAACCATACATTGATGTTTCCCCTGTCTGCCTCTCTCCTTTCCCCTCTCTCTGGAAATAATAAATAAAGTCTTTAAAAAAAAAAAAAAAGAATATCTGTGGGGTGTAGAATATATATTCTGTATTTGGAGATAAGACATGCCAATCAAACTAAACAAGAAAATAAAGAATAGACCGAGGATTACTTGAGCAGGTTTAGAGCTACTTGAACTGAGTGTAAACATTTCCAGGGCTGATAGGCTTGCCATTACTTACTTACCATTGAAGGTCACTAGCTGAAGGGCATTGGGCAGGGTATAATATATTAGAGCTGCCAAGGTTAACGGTTATTATTAAATGTCTGCATAATTTAACAACTGTGCTTCACACTTTTAGTCCCATTTTATTCAAAGGAGCATCACCACATCCTCTTCACTGTGCTTACTTCATAAAAATAAGTAGATTCTCACCCCCAAAGGTTCTTAATTAGGAGATTTGAGGTTCAATCCAGAAATCCACATTTTAAAACAGTATCTCCACTTTTGGTCCACGTCGTCCATAGACTGCACTTTGAGAAGCATTAGAGATCGCCCTGTTTAAAGCAGAGACGCAAGTTGTGCGTCTGCATCTGCAGGAAGCTAACAACTGCAGTTACATGAGACCTGCTGAAAACTCACAAGTGTAGGAAAATTGCCTTTAATTTGGGCAGCACAAAGGTTAAGCCCATGTGCCAAAGCTTATATACTTTTCTTAAAAGAGAGTCATTTAGTGCCAATTTACTTTGACTTAGGACAAAGTCCAACAAGATTGGCTATGTGGTTTCCTGAACTAATGATTTTTGAAAACTTTTTATCTTTTATGGAAATAACATAGAAGCCACAGGGCTGAAAGCAGAGAACTTTAGATATCCACAGAACTCCTTTCCTGGAAGCCTAATTTCCCTGATTTACATGAACAAAGGAGAGTTTACCTGAATATCTGTGAGTATTCAGACTTTAGATCAAAATGCCATCAGCTAAACAGAGCTCTTGAGATTGAGCAGTGAATGAAATAGAGGTCAGGCTCTGAGGCTTTATTCAAGTTCATTAACCTCTGAGCCTCCCTGCTCTCCTCTCTAAAGTGAAGGTAATGATAGCACTTTCCTCACTATCTCTCATGAGGTAACATGAGTAAAGTGTATAGCACGGGGCTTGGCACACAGTAACAAGGGTGCATTGTTGAGGGTGCAATTGGAATGCCAGCTATGTGATGGGGATGGAGGAGGCTGGTAGAACCAAATAGCTTATTGGCTCTTAATGGAAAGAATATATATTGCAGGAGAATAGACAAATGCATTCATTGCCCTAGGTAGGCTTTTGGAAGAAAATGAACATACTTTAGTCTTCTACCTTTCTCTTCTGATATACATACTGTCTTCTCTCATCCCATCAGTTCAGCAACAAATCTTTAGATTTTAATCTCTGTTAGATCCCTATCTCCGTGACTCCAGACTTTCCCCCCTTCTTATCCATTCTGTACTTAACTTGAAGATGGATCATTCTGAACACCTAGAATACCATTCTTGATACTTTATTCTTTTTCTCAAAAATGTCCTTTGGCTTTGCCATGGTAGCAACAGCAGCAGGAGGAGGAGTGGCGGGAGCTCACATTCACTGAGCAGCACATCCTGCCCTACAGATGCTGCAATACCTGCAGGGGTACAAATGTAAGACTTCTGCCATTGGGAAGGCCTTGGGGAAGGCTATCAGGAGGTGAAGGCAACTGATGTGCTAAGGACTGTAGAAAAATATCATGAAGAATGTCTTTCCATAGGTTCTCCTCTCAGGGAGTGTTGTGAGAGCAAGACGTGAGTTGAATCATCAGCAATTTTCCAGAGGAAGAAGGTGGAGAACATGGAGAGCAAACACAGGGGACTTGCACAGGGGAAAATCAACATAAACAAAAACGTGGAGGGGTGATGGAGTCCAGCACATTCAGGACAACTTGGAGTGAATGGTGATTAGGGCAAGGGGCAGAGAGTGGTGATGCTGAGAGTTTTGAACTAAGCTGCCAGGAGCCACATGTATCAGGCTAAAGGTTTGGCTTTCTAATTTTTAAAAGTTTGCAACAACAGCTCATCCCCTTCAAGAATAATCTTACCCAAATTCAGACGTAGCAAACAAGTAAAAAGTGATATTGAATTGATTGAAGTAGTGGGTGGGGGGACAGAGGGGAGCAAAAAAGGGATGGATGTAACACAACAACAATAAAATTAAAAAATAAATAAATAAATAAATAAAAAGAATTGATTGAAGAGGAGGAAGCAGACCCTCTTAGCTTTCTCTTCCCACATAGCTAATTTTTAAAGTGTCTTTAAGGGGTTCTGGGACTCAGCAGAACATAGTTAAAAACTACTGCTGTGGACAATGGAGAGCCAGAGTAGCACCTTAAGCAAATAAAAGGGCATCTCAGTTTTGAGGTTGAGAAGGGATGGTTTGAATGGAAGGAAGATCATTTAGAGCACTCTTAGCAATAGATGCTAAAGCTCTGAATTAATGGAAAGACAGCATGATTTGAGAAAATCAGGTAAAATCAAGAAATATCTCTGGGGTATAGAATATTAAATTTGGCAAGTCATTAGACATGGGTGAAGAGAAAAGGAATGCAACAAGTCAAGGTAGACCTTCAAGTTGTAGCTGGCAAAACAAAGTAGATAAGGAAACCATTAACTGCAATGGGAATAAGAGGGGTGAGAAGGTGAAATAAGATATTCAGGTAGACATATTCAGCAAGAAGGTGAAATTGTGGTTAAGAGCCTAAAACAGCAATTTGGGAGTATGTATCAATCTTTAGGTTGATATCACCCAAGAAAATCAAAGGCTACAAGAAGAAAGCAGGACTTAGCTCTGGACCCTGGGAAACACCAATATGTAAAGTCTGTGTAGAGAAGATAAGTAGAACCTAGAGAAGGAGACAGAATGACAGGGCAACTCACAAGTGAATGGAGGTCCAGAGACCACAGGAGGAATAAGGTCTAAGAAGAAGCAAATTATCCTAAGAATATTATACTGGACCAAGGACCAAAAATCCCGCTAGATTTGGCCATTGGGGATTGCCACTGGCTTTTCAACTATTGTGGACAAAAGATGGCAATAAAATGAAGACCGAATGGAAATTGAGGAGCTAGAGACAGTTGGTAAAGATTACTTGTTCTGGGGCAAAGGAACACAAGAAGGTAGTGACCTACAGCAAGCTGACTGTCAAAATTTTCTGTGGAACCTTCACTTATTATGATACACAATGACCCCTTTCTCTTCTGAACTCCAAGAAATATTCACAATCTATATCTTTTATTTTGGGATTTATCTGTTTATCATTCACTGCCCTAGATAATTATAATTTAAAGAGTCCTATCTTGTAAACTTCATAGCTCCTAATGGTGCCTAGTTTGCCTTTAAAGAGCATTAAACTGTTTCTTTTCTCACCACTCTCCCTACCCTCCCACACTCATATTGAACTTTTATAGTTCTTGAACCCCACCACACTTTCTCTTGCCTCTGGGCTGATAGCTGAGCATTCTTTTCTGCTACTCCACAACTTACTTTCATTGGAAAAAGGAGTAAAGTTCAGTCATCCTTTAAGGTGTTGATTTAGATATCTCCCTTAAGGATACCTTCTCGGATTCCCTTTACACTTAATTGCATCTCTCTCCCCAGCATCACCCATATGTGGTATCCTGTACCTGAGTCATAGTAGCATTGTACTTGTTCAGTTGACTTTGTCATTCACTAGGCCTCCTGTGGGCAGGGAAGAAGTTTGGCTCCGTTATGGATTACCTCCAACAGCTAGTTATGATAACTAGTAACTAGCTCAAAATATGGGCTCAAATATTTAAGGAAAGGGGGAGGGAAGAAGGAAGAGAGGACTGAATAAAGGAATAGGAAAAGAAAAAATGGAAGGAAGGGAGGGAGGGAGGGAGGAAGGATGGGAGGAAGGACTTTAATTTGGTTCTAGTCAGTACTGCTGTTACTAGTGGAAGACTTTGGTCATACATTTTGGTTTGTTAATCTATAAAGCCATGATAGTTACTAAATTTTTTCTAGGGCATTTTCCATCTTAGAAATACATTAGAAAGAAATCACACATTTATATGGGTGAGGGTAAATGTAGGTTTATAGTTGTGTAGGTTATATAGAATCAAAACAATTGATTCTTGTGTTATTATTTATTAATTATTCTATTGTTTATTTGTATTATAATTGTAGGCCTACTTTTGCCCGCCCCTGTAAAAATGCTTCAGATTCCTGGATAGCATTTACATGGTTCATATTCCTGGAGAGAATGATTACATAACTACAGTCCATGGCTTTCAATAAACTTTAAAGCCTAAATAAAACATTATTAACTGATGAGGCTTTCTCCTTGAAAGAGGGCTATGCTAGAATCTAGATGAGTTTACACTTACAAGCTAAGTGACCTTGACCAAGTCACAGAGCCTTATTTTGACTCAGTTCCTCTACCTAGGGGAAAAAATGGCAATCGAGGATTAGATGCGAGAGGTAAGCAAGAATGATTTATGAGTTGTAGTTGGCTTTACATAAGTTAGTCATCAGATATTATTTGTAGATGGCCGGCTTTTAGGTTGGAGTTTCATTTACAGAATAGCTACCTTGATTTAAAGAAAGTCACTACCTGAAACATTAGTCACTGACACATTAGTCACTTGACACATTAGTCACTGCTAGCACAGTTACAATCAATATTCAGTGTGTAGTTATGTGAACAATTTAATAAAAACTTAGAGATTTAAACTTATTCCCAAGCAATAGGAAGGTAATTTATTTACTGTTAGGTATCAAAAGTCCGACTGGACAATGCCTTTCATGGGAACCAGCACACACCATGATGCTTGTTACAGTCTTCAAATAGGGACTGTTACCTGGAAAATCATGGTAGAAGTTTCCAAGTCAAGAGGGTACCTTCTCACCCTTCAAAGAAGTTAGAGATTTTTAAGAGTCTCTTCCTGGCTCTGATCAACCTCTCGCCTTACTGACAGAGTTTCAATTTAACCAAACCTTACTGAAACAAATGAGTGCTACACTATACCACTCATTCTTTACCAAGGAGTTAAATTTCACTTAGCAGAACATTCATCAATGAGTAAGAAAATGTACACAAATACAAATAAAAATGGAAAAGCCAACACCTTACAATTTTTTTGCCTTATGTAAGCTAAATTTTCTTCCACTGGAAACAGAACTACTTGTGCAGGTGGTTGTTAAGTGCTGCCAGCTGCTCTGTGGCAATAGAGATTTTGAAACAAGACCCTGAAAAGAAGGATGGAGAGGGGAAAAATAAAGAAAAGGGTGTGGAATAAGACTCTATATTGAACTAATTCCCTGGGTAATGCAGGAGAGGGGGAGAGCAACTTCAGTCGTACACAGTAAGCAGAATTTCCATTCAGCTGGCCTGCAATAAATTTATTTTTCCAAGAAAATGAAATGGAACAAGGGAACAGACATACCTGCTTTATGTTAAAGAAAGGCATGTATGAACCTAATACAGGAAGAAGTTGTTTAAGACTGTACATCCTTGAGAAAATATTACCTCTATAATAGTGCCAGGGTCTCTGTTAACTTGGGTTATCAGCTACATAAATTAGACGCACACGGGGGCAATCCAACCTGTACAGCAGTCTGCAGTGCTCATATAATGTACACTTTGCACCATCCTTTTCTTCCTTTTGTCCTCCTCTCTACTTGCTATTTTTTAAAGAGATTGCCCACATGCTGTTTTAACTGTCTCTTATTCACATTGTACCAACAGAAAAAGTTCCTGAAAAAACATTGGAATCAATAATCGATTAGCATTACCAATGCATACATTGGCAGAGATCACATATTCACTGTTTTAAGAAATGCTAGTTTTCTCCTGATACCAGAAAACCTTTCTTTTAAGCAAGTTCTTGACCGTGCCAAGAATATAACTATTAATATACAACTAGCAGTTTATCACCCACCTTGCTTCAGAAAGCAGGAAATAGGATGAAATGGAGAAAGGGAAAAAGATCAATGAACAAAAAGGAAAGGGAGTGGAGAAAATAAACAGAAGAATGAGTGAGGGCAATAAAAAAAATAAGAAATGGGAGACCTCAAAAGAGAAGAGGTAGAGACATAAAGAAGAAAACAAGAAACTTCACACACACAGGCTCACCTTCTGTATAGCTTTTTGGGGGCAACTAGAGAGTTTTATCCTGATAAGAAAAAAAATAACCACAATGCATAACCAAGGTGTTAGCATTGCTATACTTCTGAGTAGCCCTAGAGGAACTCTGAATGCCTGCTTTTATGGACGTAGGTTTGTGGTACCATTCTTTTTTCAGGATCTGCCACAGCCATGGCTCTGCCTTTGTGTTCATTATGAGCTCAGTGTCTTACCCAAAAGGAGTCACTCTATCTTATTTTACCAGCTTCACGACTAATTCTCAGTGGCATATAATATCCCCACATATGGGTTTGTAGGTCATCAGTGAGGCTGAATGAAGCCATTCTCTTGTTAAGTACAGAATTTAAGAACCAAACTGCTGCAAGTTGAAACATCAGTCACAGGCTCTCAAAACATTATGCTGCAAAGGCTGTGATGAAGTTGAGGCACTGCCCATATTTCCAAAAGTAATGACACTTCATCTTAAAGGCCCACTCAGTTATGTCACATTTATATTTGCATCCTATAATGTGAATGTATTAGCTCCAAATTGTTTGGTAATAAATCATCATCAAAGAAATATGTTTATTTTTATTTTTAGTATTCATGACTTGCATGATCCTAGAACAACATATATTTAGTACTGCAGAGCAATGAGGCCATAACTTTGAGAAAAATGGCTTTATAGATCATTAAGACCTTTGTTGCTTTAACAGTTAATCACATTTTCACTAATAATATGACATAAGTCCTTTACCTAAAGAGTGAAAAATGAATGGTTCTTTTGCTTGCACGAAAAAGTCCTCTACTTGACCTTTACCAGGGGCAGAGGGAAATCCAGTACAATCATTGAAAGCTTTCCCTACAGCGATATCAATACTTTCATTCAACCAACAGACTCAGCCTACAGTTAAGGCTCCTTGAGTCCCCAAGCAAGAGAGGAAAGTCGTCCATGGGGATTCTGCTGTGACTTTGAACCTGGGGTCCTGTGGTGACATCTCAATGAGCCCTGCATCTTCTGGAGAATACCTCAGATAGCTGACCCAACAAAGACAAATATTATGGCAACAAAAAATAAATCTGCCATTTTTAACCTTTTCAGGGAAAGTAATTCACTTATTGGCTTTAGTTAAAACGTCTTACCTTTCTTCCCCTTTTTGTTGTATCTGTGAGTAATTTCTCCAGTCACATTGTTTATAGGAAGTGAAGTTATTCGTAATCATGCCTTAAGAGTATGTACACAAACTGGACATCCTAAAAGACCACTATGTATTAAATTCCTGATTGTTTGACATAAATTCTCTCTCTCTCTTTCACTCCGACAGGAATCTTCTCATTTATTTACGAATAGGTTAAGACCTTCGCCTTGTTTCTAACTATGTTCCTAAGTGCTAACATATATTAAGTAAATGTAGAGCCTCTTCTGCATAGGAAACAAATTAAATTGGTTAAACATGGAGAAAGACTAAATGTAATCCATCTCTTGTCATGTTTATGATATCTGAACTCATCTTATATGAATGTTCCAATTTGGCTGTTGTAGCAGATGGGCTGCTTATGATAAACCATAACTACAGACGCAGAATGTGATAATATAAATCAAAAAAAAGATAAATAATGAAATTCTTTTAAAATAACTCAGTTAAATATTTAGACAGTCAATTTTTAAGCTTACTTGCACACAAAAATAGTATTCACATATCTAGGCAATGAAAGAATGGTACTCAACCATAATATAAATATAATCTAAATCTAAACATTCAGGACCCAAGGTATTTTAAAAATCTGGATAAATTTGTAGAGTAGCAAACAATCAAGGAGGAGGCCTTTCCCAGAACGGTGCAAAACAAGAGAGGGCAGACACCCTTGTTCCAAACCTCATTTCACAATTGGAGGATTAAATCATCTCCTATCTATTAGGATCTATTCCACAAGACAAAGGAATTCCACATCACTCTTGATGGACAGCTTAGTGTCCATGACCCTGTTGTCGATTTGTATCAATTTGTGACCACACAGTACTCAGGAAAGTAAAGTTCAGAGGAGTGACTTGTGCAAGGTCATATTACAAGTTTGTCCCAAAGTTAGTATGTGGTGGAGCCAAGGTTTGGACAAAAATTTTTGACTCCTAAATAGGTGGTAATTCTCGGAATCATGGTACCTCAGTCTATTTATAAAGAAGGATAAAGATTTTAATTCAGGGAAATTTGAAGTAGATTTTCTGGTGCATAAAAACAATACAGTTCCTTAGCCCACTGTGTGAAGAGGGACAGTAACAAAGGGGTAAGGAGGCAAAACTAGTACCAATGGCCAGCCTGGCAGTTGGAAAGGGGTCCCCGGGGCCAAAGATATTGCATATCTATACAAATCCATTTTAAGAATGAGCCACATCTATTCTCCAACTTTCAGCATGTATGAGTGGTTGGTTTTAAAAATAAGAATCCTGTGATTTGGTGCAGGGTTTCATGACTAATAGAAGGATCTGTTCTCATCTGAGGTGCTGACCCTTTATCTACTTTTGCTGCAGCTTCCAAATATGTAGCTATGCTGCATCTGAAGAGGGACTTGAGAGAGTTCTTAAAATTATTTTCTATAAAACAGTATTGTCCTTTCATTCCCTCTTTCGTGGGATTCTTTTATTCCTTATTATTAACTGAGCTCCTACGAAATGCCAGGCTACACATGTAAACAAGGCAACCGTAGGCCTAGATGCCATGGACTTTATAGGCCTCTGGTGGGTGCAGACACCTCAGTCAGCAGTGCTGGGACCATGGGAGCACACAGGAGCCCGCACCAGGATGGGGCTGGGAGGCAAGGGGCTGGGAGGGAACACATAAGGTTTCCTAGGTGAAGGCAGGTCTAGGCTGAAACTGTAAGGAAAGTAAGAATTGATCAGATAAGATAGAGGAGAAAAGTGTCCTGTACTAAAGGGCTGAAGATAGGGAATAGCTTGTTTGGGTGGTTTTGTTTGTTTTGGGTGAGTAAGGAGGAGGTAGAGAGATAATGAAAGGAGGAAGAACAAGATGGAAAGGAGAAACAGAGGGAGGGAGATCCTGATCACAGGTGAACAAAGGAGAAATATGAGTAAAAGCATTAAAATCTGAGTGAGTGGTATTTTTACACTGTAAATATTTTGAATTGCTCAGAAAAATGAAAAAACAAATACATGTGTATAGGGTTAAAAACTAGGGTGGATAGAATAAGATTAAAAGGGCAATTTCAATGGCATCAATTAGTTTTCATCTCTGCTGATTCTGTCTGGCCTTAGAATAAGAACTCTCACTTACAGACTGTCTATGAACCTAAACATGCAAAATCTTGGGCATAAATTTTGTGCTTACAAGCAAAAGTTTACTATAGGCTTAGAGTGAAGTCTGTTTTTTCACTGATGATTCATTTTCTAGTAATTATTTGCTTGTCTATTTCTGATTTTAGTATATGTGCTGCCAAAGTGAGCACAATTTCTGGTTGAAATATTTTTCTAGAAATATTGAATTGGAACAAAAGAGCTCAGACCTTTGGCTTATAATCTTGTAAAATATGTTTAATAATTCAAGGCAGTGGTGTAGAATATATCAGACATGACACTAGTTATATATAACTAGTAATATGTTAGAGGACTAAACATAATTTTTCTCTCAGAAAATTTCATAGCATTTTCCAAAACCTTAAATAATTTTTAATCAAAAAAGTTTAACCTATACTCCTGTGGTTACCATGTGATTAAAATTATGACCAATATTTCTGTTCTAATATCATGTAATTAAGGCAGGTGAAATGTTATAAAAGAATATGGATATTATTTTTAAAATATGCAAAAACTAGGCATGGACATTCTTTTCAGTTTTAAATAGTCAACTGTCAAACTACTATCTTGCCATATTCTTTCTGGATCATGTAGGATTTAACCATAAAAGTTTAGTAATTAAGGATTTTTTCAAGTATATTTTCTTGATTATATTGTTACAGTTTCCCCAGTTTTTTTTTCCTTTGCTCTCCTCTACCAGCACCTCCCCTTTCCTTTAGCAGCCCCAATCCTCTTAGTTCATGTCCATGGGTTGTGCATGTAAGATCTTTGGCTTTACCCTTTCCTATACTAGTCTCAACATCCCCCTGTCTATTTTGTACCTACCAATTATGTTTTTAACCCCTGCACCATTTCCCCATTTCTCCCCCTTCCCCCCTACCAGCTGATAACCTTCCCAATGATCCCCATACCTATGATTCTGGTCTTATTCTGGCTGTTTGCTTAGTTTGTTTTTGTTTTTATATTTTAGATTTTGTTGTTGACAGTTGTGAGTTTGTTGTTATTTTAATGTTCATAGTTTTGATCTTTTTCTTAAATAAGTCCCTTTAACATTTCATTTAATAATGGCTTTGTGATGATGAACTCCTTTAGCTTTACCTTGTCTGGGAAACACTTCATCTGCCCTTCCATTCTAAATGATAGCTTTGATGGATACAGTAATTTTGGTTGTAGGTCCTTGCTTTTCATCACTTGGAACACTCCTTTCTTGCCTGCAAAGTTTCTTTTGAAAAATCAGCTGATAGTCTTATAGGAACCCCTATAAGAGTAGGTAACTCTCTTCTCCTGATGCTTTTAAGAGTCACTCTTTATCTTTAACCTTTGGCATTTTAATTATGATGTGTCTTGGTGTGGTCCTCTTTGGGTCTAGCTTGTTTGGGACTCTCTGTGCTTCCTGGACTTGTATGTCTTTTTCTAGGGTATTTATTGAATGACTAAATTGTCTATTCCAATTGGGAGTGCTTTCACACTTTCACAGATAGCATAATATCAATTTTGCATTTATAGTACAATTTACCAAGCCTGCCAAAAAGTCTTCCCTGAATTACTGTTACTTATACTGTTACTTTAATTCAGAAGATGCCATCATGGATTCATTCAACTATAAAGTGATATTTATTTATTTATTTATTTATTTAAATTATTGGAGTCTTTTGGATATTTACATATACTCAAGTATATGTAAACAGGGATAATCAATGTTTCAATAGCAACCTGGAAATTGCCCTATTTCATTCATACATTTTATCAGCAACTTGGATGAAGGGGTGATGGAATGATACCAGTGGCATAAGCTTGAGGGAGGGAACAGGTATGGGATAAAAGAAGAAGGCCATGAAATAACAGAACCCAGATATTAGATTATCTGACCAGGTCAGAGCAATGTGTCTAAATTAATTTTTGTAATTCAATAGATATGAATCTCCAGCAACTATGTCTAAGAAACATGGAGAAAGCCTTGCATTACCCGTAGTTCTCAGAGAGTGTGGTTAACTGCAAGTTCTAAAGTTCAGTCAGTGATATGATTATCCATCAAGCTACTATAATCCAAGAGGGTTGTTAAAAAGATAGTGCACATCGCAAAATAAAAACATAGGTCACTACTCAGCATTTGCTAAGTGTGTCTGGCACTGATGATGCTGCAAAATAGGCAGAGTGGAAAAACAAGAACTGAGGAGCTCAATTCTTTGTGGTACTGTCTTTGAATCAACTCCTTCTGTTCTTTGGATTTTTCCTCTGCAGTTGAAATAAATAAATGTTTGTATCTTAAGACATCTTATAGAATAAAGAACCACTAGTCTAAGAATGTTTAGACTAAAGAGGTCTTCAACATTATTACACAAAAATATGGGAAATAAAAAATAAAGTAAGATCCCTTACTATCTTCACAGAAAAACATTGGAAGAAAGAAATATTAAATAATAAAATATTTAATGTAACTTTCAAAGATATGATAGCCTAAAAGCAGCTTACTTGGAAAGTTTAAAAAGATTTTAGAATTCTAAACTCATTGTTGCAGTTAAGACACAAAAATCAAATCAGCATTTGTGTTTATATATACATAAAAAGCCAATATAATTCTTTCATTAAATCATTTCCTTTGTATATCTCTCTGAAGACACATAACAAAGGTTACAGAACTTTCCCCCCAAATTGCTAATACTATATTGGCAGGTGATTGCAACACTTTTACATAAAACTGAATATGAACATCATTGTATAATTACTCATACATGTTTCCCAAAGGTGGTGAGAATATAGATTATAAAGTCAATGATTGAACATTTCAAGATGAAGAAGTATGTTTTGGGAAATAAGTGAAATTTTCTGATAACTATATAAAAACCAAACTTAAAAATGCCACTTTATAAACATAATAAGGATCAAGAACAACCTTGTGGGCATCTATATATATATATATATATATATATATATATATATATATATTTTTTTTTTTTTTTTTTTTTTTTCTTCTGAACAACAGCAAGTCTCAGGAATTTTCAGGGTTACTCCAAGGAGGCAAATTTGTGCATTTCTTATGCTATCTCTATGAAGAAACTCCATGCAGTTGGGTGCTACTTCTGAAATCATGGAGGGTTCTAGTGCCTCACTGTGCCAGAAATATTTTACTCTAAATTGCAATCTTTCAACCTCATAATTATATACAGCATCAGCCAACATCGTATCAGACTGAGCTTGCTCACATGTCATTGACCATTAAAAAGTCACATACTTAGATCCTGGCTACAAATACTGTGCCATCATTAGAGAGCAAATAAACAGTTAGCCATGACCCTGAAAGATCCCAATACACAAGAGAAAGGGGTAGTGGGAGGGCCTGGGATTGAACCCATGAACCATCTCAGCCATGTACCCCATGGTATTCTAGCAAGTTGTGAAACCTCTTTCAATCTCAATTTCCATATCCATTGAATAGGAATCCTCAGAGTTCCCCAGTTTGCATGAACTTTTTGTGACCATCAAATCAGATGATGCATGCATGCAAAGTCACCTGCATCAATCCTACAACATGAATGTTGCTATTTTAGTTCATTCCTGACCACATCTCTGACTGTCACTGTTCCACCGTAATTAACAAGACTGTGTACCTGAGCAACAATGTGCTTGCTGTCCAGGTAGATCTGGCCAGCAGTACCTTTTCTTGCAGGGCCAGTGACCATTGCATGTAGAGTCCATATCTGACCACTGCAGATTATAGAATATAGCTAAAATTGAAAAACCTGAAGCATAAGCTGTGTTTGTTTAGTCTATTCTTGGAATCAACTAACTTTACAGAAGCTCAAGAAATGGATTCCAGTTTTACAAGGAATAAAGGCACAAGCACAAAAATAGTACCTTGCTGTGATAGATAGCTTTTGACCCAGTCCACAATCTTTTCTCGTCAGGCTGTAAAATAACTTTTATTAATGCCAATTAATTCCTTCACAGGCCTGTGTCACTTTATAACCCTCTGCTTAAAAGAAATCAATCTGTCTGAGCTCAGCTGAGAAATAAGCATCATAATAGATGTTTTCACTCTTGCCTCTACTTTTCTCTGATAGCCCTTAAGGTGGTCAGAGGTAAAAGCTAAAGAAGCATTGTAGCCTGAGGGATGGCTGAATGAAAAAGAATGGGGGATGGGAACACAACCTACTCAGATAGACCAATTTCCCACCACTGTAAGCCAGAGCAATTGATTGATGAATCCTTGCTCTGTCAAGAGGCAGCCTTCAGATTTGATCACATAAATACTCATTCAACTCAAATTCTGCTTGACAAGCCTCAGACAGCTTTGTTCTGTCACAGATATCATTGGAAGGAAAATGCTCCATTAATCATCCTTAATTAACTTTACCATAGTCTGCTGAAACCAATATGCTCTCTGGCTAAACCTTGTCCTTAGCCAGAATTCTATAGTTATCAAATAGAAGAGATTATTTCAAGTTTTTTCTCTCCTAGAATTACTGACTATGGGGATTCAGTATGAGTCAAGTTCACAGGAAGTCATGCCCATTGATTATATGAGATAGCTTATCAGTCAGTACATTCTTCACTAAAGGAAACATAATTTTAAATGTGACTGACCTGCATGAGATGGCATTTTATATCTATATCTCACTTGATGCTCATAAGTTCTGATGTTACCTTCCCAATTCTCAGGTGTCATATGTCCCAAGATATCATTTTCCAAGTAAGAGAAAAGGAAAATTTGAAAACAACAAAGACTTAGTTTGAAAACTTAAGTTGTTAGAGGCACAAAATGGTTTGTGATAAACACACAAACACATGTACTGTACACACACCCCTTACACTTTAGAATGCTTCACAATTTTTGGAAAGCTTTCATCTGAGACATGGTATTATTTTGTGTTTTTCTTAGTACAGGTATAACCGTTTCTCTTTTTTTAGAATTACTGATCGGGGAGTTTTAATAACACAGACTTTTTCATTCAGTGGCAACAGGACAAAAACAAATATGAGAAGTATTCAAACTTGAAATACTTCTGAAATGAGAAAAACTTGAAATGAGGTGCTATGCGTGACCCAAAGAAAACCAACAGAGCTGCAGTATCGGATGGTTGAATCTGCTCACTCACAGGCTTCAGCAACTTCAACAAAGATTTTTCCAGCAGCTTTAGATCTGAGCCATATTTATGTGAGGACATGGCTATTTCAATGACAATGTTAGTGACCATCTCATATTGTGTGCTTTTAAAGACCACTGATCTATATTAGAGTCACACAACACTGAAATTTACATCATAAAATTCTCTACTTGTATAAGTGCTTCTGAGAATGGTCTACAGAAAGGGAAATGGACCCTTGAGTCATAAGGGTATGCATGCTCATTTTATGTGGGCAACCTAAGAAGACAATTTAGGTTTGTGAAGTGATAAGCTTAATAAAGACTAAGTTAAAGAGTTCCAGAGATGATGGTCTCTTTGTAAAAAACATGGTTTGGCCCCGCAAAAAATAATAAACAATGTCATATTATGATATGTATTTGGTTTATCACTGCTCTTTCTATGATATTTCATATGAGCTCTAGTTCTAATTGGAGACAGAATGAAACGTCCATTGTAAAGCAATTATGAATGGCAGAATTGTTCGATCAAACACAAAATCTTGTCCCCATTAAGCATAGTATTATAAAGAGCATGTTTTCATAGAAACCCTAAAACACAGATTTTATTCACCAACATTAAACTAGATTTATAAAAAAATATATGTGAATGCTAAAAAATAAAACTTGATTTAAAAAACATGTAAACTACTTATGATTCCTATGACAATAAAAGGCAACGTCAAGTGACTGGGAGCAATCCCTAACAATAGATGCCTCCTTTATTAAAATGTTTCAATATTTTATATTTACTTATTACCATATTTGAGTTTTACTTTGGGGATAAATACGTATCTCACATCAAACTTTTATATCAAACTCTATTTTCACCTTTCTCTCCATGACCAGGGAAAAAACTCTGAAATTGAAATCTCCCATGTGATAGTATGTGTTCTCTGTTAAATTCTGGTTGAATATCCTTGTGAATCATTCTTTACTTCCCTTTGTGTTTACCTACTTCTTCACTCTATTTGGGTGCCATACCTTCCTCCATGATTTAGGCATGAAGGTCCCATCACAAAGCCTTGATTTCTTTTCCCCTGGTTCTATTTCAAGCCTCTCTTCCTTTACCTAATTTTTCCCCTTGCTGTAGGTTCTTCTTCCTATGTAGACCTTAACCACTGTTTTTTTTCTTTTTCTGTTCTTTCTAGTTGACACCTATTTCCTAGCCAACATACCTTCCGAATTTTCCAGGTTCAAGTGCCTATTTGACAATTACTCTACTGGGTGGTAGGGATAGGACACCACCCTTAAAATAGGCCTGGGCAGTAGAAAAGATAAACACTATCTCAATACATGTGTCCCAGACCAGGTAAAGCTAAAGGAGTTCATTATCACCAAGCCATTATTATATAAAATGTTAAAGGGACTTACTTATGAAAAAGAAGATCAAAATTATGAACATTAAAATGATAACAAACTTACAACTATCAACAACAGAACCTAAAATAATAAAAACACACTAAGCAAACCACCAGAACAGGATTAGAATCATAGGTATGGGGATCACTGGGAGGGTTATCAGTTGAAAGAGAAAAAGGGGAAAAATAGGAAGTGGAACAGGGATTAGGAAACATAGTTGGTGGGTACAAGATAGACAGGGGGATGTTAAGAATAGTATAGGAAAGGGTGAAACCAGGGAACATATGCACAACCCATGGACATGAACTAAGAAGGATGAGACTCCAGGAGGGAAAGGGGATCCTAGGGGGAGGAGATCAAAGGGAAAACAAATGGAGTCAACTGTAACAGCATAATCAATAAAATATACTTAACAATGGAAAAAATATGGTAGAAATTTAATGTACTATGCTAACAAATCACTGAAATATAAGGTGGTCTATGAGTAAGAAAGTCCTTCCCGTGAAATAACAATCAAAAGAGAACCCAAATGACAAAAGATTTCTTGACAAAGGTGAGGAAGCTACTAGGGATGGTATGTAAAAAGGCCAGGTGGGGCTCATTTATTCATTCATTCACTAATATTTATTGATGGCCTCACGTCTACCTCTCTCTTACATATCTCCTATGTCACATTTAGTAGCCTTTCACTGGTTAATTTTAAACTGCGCTATTTGGAAAAGCATGGAGCACACTTTTTAACCACCGCCCCCCCTCCAATATATCTGAACGAGACATAATTTTGGAAACAATGAAGAACAAAATGAAGGCTACAGTCTCAGTTACTGTTTGCTTTGGGGATACATCTACTTTTTCCCTTTTGCCTCCACCCCAGCAACAGCTGAGTGGATTCATGGTGGAGAAGAAATAACTGTGGGAGGAAAGGGGAAGAGAGAGCACATCATTCTCCTTTCTGGTAGCAAAACATTGTGATGCAATTTTAGAAATCACTCTCTAAAATACTATATGTTTAATATACACAACTGCATAACTGCACCCATTTCTGGATATTATCAAAACCCAGAAGGGGAATGATAAATGATCTTCTCCTAACAATACCAAGGGGATCTTGCCAAACTGTGCCAAAGAGGTTTGGTTAGTAGTTGTTTCATAAAAGATACACTATATAGGTACATGTTTTTAAAAATCAGCTGTTGAACTGTGAAAAATGTGTGTGTAAGTATCCCAGGGAAAAGTTGTTGACAGCATCCATTTAGGAAGGATACAACTTTGCTTATTTTATTCAAAATATTTAATATCAAGGCATACCAAAATGTTCTCTATTTTAAGTAAAGAAATGAGTTAATTAGATTCACATGTATGGAGCGGGAGCTGGGGAACCATGAACGCCCTTCCTCATTTCAAAGGTCAAAGACAGCATTAATTATTTTTAACTAATGTCTATGTAACCACATGCAAACTTAAATCAGTTTGGGTCTGACCAACTCAAAGCCCTCCTTTGGTTCCCTGCTTTGCTGCAATAATTGACTAGGTTAGACTTTGCAAAGGTCATAAGAATAGACCCAGTTCATACTATTGCAGCTAATAACACAGTTCTTAAATCAAAATTTGAGAACCGATTTTTTTAAGTCACTTTTCCTCTCCACATTCATATGTAATTTCAAGGTAAATGGGATAGATGTACCCAAACCTCACTTTTTTATCTTTTGGTTTTTTTCCAGTAATAGGATACAGTGGGAGGGTTCTAAAACAAGATCTAGGTTTGTCTTAAAAAAAAAAAAAATCAGAAAGGAATTAAGAAAACCACAGGAAACTTGACATTTAGTGAAGTTCTAATGAATGCAATTGGATGTGGGCAATCTGAAGGAAAAAATCAGGCAAACATAATGTTGAACAAGAGAGAAAATGAAAATAATCTTAGGTGAGTTCAGGCAAAATGAAGAGCTCAGGAGTCAGGTACTTGGACAATTAGGCTTTGAAGGACTCTAAATACCACACAGAAAATTTAAATTGTTGCTTTAGAATAAGGTTTTCCCCAGACACCAGCATCATTATGCAGGCCTGCACATCTTATTGAGCACCCATAATGCATCCTTGCTTTGCCCCCACCCAAGGCATTGCCTCTCCACCCCTGTTGTACCTGTCCTGTTGCAGGCCATCACTCAAATGGTACATGGTCTCTCCCTTCTTCCCCGAAGACTCCTCTAATTAATTGGCGGTAAGATGGTGATTTCTGCTTCAAGACTCCTTTATCTAATCTTGCAACTCCCACAAGCTGTCTTACTCTCATCACTCCACAATATACATTTACCCCTTGGCCTATAGATAATGAAATCTTTATTGAATATGTACATCTGCTCAATGTTTATTCAGTTGCATGTACATCTTTCAAACGTGTTCTATGACAGTTTTATCTCTCACACCTTAGATGACAGAGAACATATTTACTTAATGCATTTTGCATTGTGCCTAGCACTTCAGCAGGTGTTGATAATATTCAATAAGTGCATTTGATTATGACATATTCAGCTGTCATTTTAGACACACAATGGGTGTGTGTGTGTAGACAAAATAAAATAAAATTCAGAAAGAGAGAGGCTCTTCTAGAATGAAATTCAATCCCTGATTCAGCTATTTTTCACACAATATCCCAATTCCACATTAGAGTTAAAATGAAATAGAAATAGAGGGTTATATTACTATTTTAAAGAACAATTAAATTTATTCTTAATTTTTATGTAGGTTCAGGTTTTGTTGCCTGTATTAAATTGTTCCTTTTTTTACTAGCTAATTAGAAAACTTCAGCCCCTGGCTCATTTTAGAAAAGGAACGGTTTTCCAAATCAAGGTTTGTATAAAGTTTAGTGGTACTTTCAAAATCTAGTTGTAGACTTCCACAATAAATATATTTTATGGTGTATTATTCACCAATCATTCAATCTATAAAGCATGCTGACTATATTTAAACCTGGATAAGGTCCACTTTTTCCTGTGTCAAAATGCCAGCTTAGCTAAATAATCTTACATTTCTAACCATGCTTAAACAAACAAAATTTATGTATGGGATGAGAAAGATATTCATAGATAATTTTTTCTGGCTTCCGTGCCAAGCACATTCATACTTTTTTTCCCTAAATCTGAAACCAAATGTTTGGTTTCCTAATATTTTTCCTGTCTACTGGATTTTTCTTTCCTTCTTCTATGTGGTCACTCACAGCCTGGCCTTTGTGTATTCTCCCAAGAAAGGGTTGTTTATTTATATTAGCGGTCCATTCTCGGGCTCCCCGTAGACTCTGTTTCCAATGGCATGTGGAGTTCCTAAGCTTTTATTGTTGACAAGTGGTAGGTGGGATCCAAGCTTTGTGGTTAAATTGTTTATTGATAATTACCTGTTAATTACCACACTGCCTGACTCCTGTAATTTACTATAATCATTACTTTCCTTTTTCTTGAAAACCATGTGCACAAAAAAACAAAAAGTGAAGACAAAAAATATACTTCCCTACCACCTTAAAAAAAGATTGGTTTTTTAATTAGAACCATTTAGAGTCAGAACATTTCTTTATCATATAATGTTTGGACTTGGAAAAGCAAGCCAGTGTTATTAATGTAATTATAACTATGCTTAATAATTGATATGTAACTGGTGAAAATAATTTTGGGTGACAATCATCAAATTAGGTGTCACATAGTATTCTTGAGTCATTAGTTTGTTGTTGTCTTGTTTTGTTTTGTTTTGTTTTACTACAGGATGTTTTCCTTCCTAGAGTTGGCCAGAAAAATCTTTACTAAATCAAAGCCTTAAAAGAAAATAGACTAAATTCCATATTATTTGTTAAAGTTTGAAGATTTTTTAATGTCAAGATGCTAGCATCCAAAGTTTTATTCCAATGCAGTTATAAAACACCCTGGATTTCTTGAGATATGCCTACACAGGCCTTTACACTGAATAAACTAATCATTTCTGTAGGATAGTGCCCCCTAACCAACCATTGTGTAGGAATGTATCACACCCTGGGAGCTAGTGTCCAGTGAAATGCTTCTGTTCTCATGCACCTCCAGAAATCCCTCTTCACCCCTACTCCCCAAAGCTCCTTCAGAACAAGAAGTATCTGGTAAAATATCTTTTCACTAGGAAAAAAAATTTTAATTAACAATTAAGTCCAACTTTCTGAGAATCAAAATTAGCTCTTCCAGGCAAGAGGTTTGTAAGATCGGTCTCAAAAGTATCGGCCATGCAAACTTTTTTAATTATATTGACATTGGCTCGATACTTTTTGGACAGGCATCGTATATTCTTAAAATGTAATATACAAGTGACTGTAAAGAACAATCAAATAAAATTCTAAAATGGCAAACCAAAAATGTCCCAGAACCCTGGCTGGTGGCATAATGAATAAGTCGCTGGCCTGCGAACCCAAGGATTGCTGGTTCATTTCCCGATCAGGGCACATAACCAGGTTGCAAACCAGGTCTCCAGCCAGGTCCATAGCTGGAGGCAGGTGAAAGGCAACCACACATGGATGTCTCTCTCCCTTCCTTCCTCCCTCCCTGCCCTTCTTTCTAAAATTCATGAATAAAATCTTAAAAAAAAAAAAAAGCCATCCTCCTGCCATTTCTAACCAACTTCTTCTCGCCTCCCACCTTTTGACTATTTTACCAGGCATAGGCATTTTCATGTCACATTGAGATTAGCATGGCCAACGGGACCTCATGAACTTTGTTGGAGCCATTGATTAAAACCAAATTTCAGAACTGTGAGTGGTTTATACTACCCACTCTACCTCCACAGGAAGCAGCACAAAAATGAACAACAAAAAACCCTTGATGTGCATTATGTCAATCAATCTGCACCCATCTTTCATGGGATTCCCTTTGCTAACTGTAGCCCTTTTTAAAAACAGAGCATTTTAAAACCACAGTGGAAAGAACATGACATTTAGAGTTCAAATAGCTGGACTGGAGTCTCTAGGCTTGACACATAAAACTAGATGTATAAACATGGACAAATGATTTAACCTCAATGAATTTCTTTTATCTTTTCAAAAACTAGGATAGTAAAAATAAAAATATTGGCCCAACTAATTTCTTCAAGTTCCTGTAATAATGTCAATGATATAATAATGAACATGAACACACTTTATACACTCAAAAGCATTGTATGATTATAATAGTCATTGTTAATCATGAACATAACAAACACCCTTTAAGTAACCATTAAAAGAGCTTTGCTAGGCATAGAGAATAAATAGAAGTTGAAACCTATTTAAACAATCTAAATAAGAGTGTCAATACATACAATTATACCATTTCAGAAATGTTTTCTTAGGGAGAGATTCAAGTCAGAAGAGGAAATGGAGCGACTTCAGTTGCTGTCATTGCATTCTTAGTATTTTACTTGGGAGAATAAGTCTGGTCAAATGGAAAGACTGAAATGAATACATTTCTCAGCTACTTCGCAGATAAGTTTTCCAATAAAAGCTAAACATTTCAACCCATTTCCATGTGAATATTTGCATTCCTGAATAGATGCTGTGAACGTTAAGGAAAATGGGTTGCTCTTGGCCTTGGAATTACATGGTGTCATTTCTAGGTGTAAAGTTATTCTTAATCTTCAACTGTTACATGTTAACATTCCTAGCTAAAATTTAGTGGAGCTATCAAATTGTTCAATGGCCAGTTCATGCCACAGCCTAAGAACCACTACTGGGAGAAGGTGGAAACCCCAAACCACAACCGAGTCCATCCATAAGGTTTTCTTTCCCATAAAGGTTACCACAACATACTTAACATTGTTACAGACAAATTGGTACCATTACCAAGCCAAACAATTGTGTTTTCATGTTTTTAAATAGGTTTGGTAACTCTTTAGAAACTTTACAGCTGGAAAGGAACTACATCTTGATGGAGCTACATTTATAGAATCTTGAGCTGTGCCACTTTTTCATTCATTTCCTGATATAAACAATAGTCCCCATGGCCAGCTGCACATCAGCTACTCACAGACCTGGTCTGGGTCTGTGATTCAGCCCAGCTCTGCACAATCATCCCAGCTCCCATAGTTTATCATCATTGTTTTGTACAATTGGAAACAATTATTTATATGCCCCTGCTTACCCTGCAAGCAAATTTACAAGGCAGCTGTCTCTCTTAATTTGCAGTAGACCTAATGCAAACATTAATGCAAGAGAATATTCAAATTTATTACTTCCTTAAAGATCAATATTTAAAATAAATCTAAGTTAGACATGCATCTTATAACAGAGCTACCTACACAAAAGAATGTACAGTGGCCTAAGACATTTTTATATTCTATTCCCACTTTTTAAAAATACCTTGTTTCAAATGGAAAGAAAACAATTCTTACAGGTTCAGTGTTGGTTATCCTCATTTATAAACTTGAATCCAAGCCCAAAACCTCAACAGGCAATATATTAATCTATTAAAAGGAGAATGAAAGTTGCATCGAGTGTGACCCAGATAAGAAGATGAAGACGACTTCACCTTATGCCATATTAAGATGTACAATTCAGAACAGGCAACTTTGCGGCGTTCTGCAAAACCACACCACAACCTGCTGATCTCAGAGTACTTATTTTACTTTTGCTCTGCAATTCCTGGATTCATTGGGTTTAAATCACTTTCCCCCTCTTTATTTAGACCTCATCTTGGAGCTTTAAAATAGTATCCCGTTGACAAGAATCTGAGGTCCTTCAGATCTACTATAATGTCAAGCTGTCGGGCTGAGACCTTACATGCCAAGTCCCAGGCTACAATGAATTTTTATAAGTGAGTTATAAGCCCCTCAAAAACAGGCTTTATAATGGAAATGCTGACATACTCTTAACTATCGAATTTCTAGTGGGTTCCTGTTTAATATACTGTATTTCTCCCCCTTTAAGATATTAATTTACTTTTTGAATGTTCATTGCTAAGATTAAGCGTAGGTTTTTGAAATGTGTTCATAGGCAATTTATGCATGAGTAGAAATGTACTCTTCTCCAGATGTACAGAATACTAATTTGAAAATGATTTATAGGCTACACCGTACTGTACATTCCATTCCCTTCTGAAAAGTTAAGACAAGGTTTTCCTCTGACATAATACCAGGATCCTCGATATATTATAAATACAGTGTATTAGCAATAGTTGTATAAATTCTTGAAATGTCAACTCTAGGATGGGTCAAACAAAATAAGACGGGTAAGCTGCTGGAACCAGTTGGGGGTGGGGGTGGGCAGGAGGTAAAATGGAAAGGTTCAGGAAAATGAAAGTTAATATAAGCATATATTCCAATAGAAGCTTTCCATCTTAAGGGAGTCTTTTTATGTTTTGTCTAAATTAAACCCTTTAGCATTTTAGGATGTTAGAAATAAAAGAATTTGAGAAGTTATCTAACCCAGACGTTCCCAACTGGTAGCCGGAGGGCAAAATGAAGTCCCCCAACATGAATAAGGTACATAAAAATTTAACATCTAATGATTCCAGTAAGTAATTGGACAATTTCATCCCCCCCAGGAGATCTTCTCTGTCCCTTCCAGCAACATTTAAATTCTCCAGGAGCAACAATTAGCTGGGGGCTCTGCAGCCACAGCCTCCTGTAGGATGGCAACGAATACCGGCACTGTGCCGGTGACCATTCTTCCTATTTCTCACATCACCTTCCTGGCCCTGGTGCGTTTTCTGTTCAAGAATCCTGTCCAGAGGTGACCTGGCCCTGGAAGCCAAGCCTGCTCGTGGTAAGGCGAGAATAAAAGTAAGGTCAAATTTCACACATTTCCCTCCCAGCACCATCAGCACATTATCCTTCCACACAGTTCCCTTACTTGGTGAATTCAGTTGAAAGATGACCTCCGCAAAAAATAAATGGAAAATACTCAATGTTAGGCTCTTCAGCAACCTAGACCTACATTCGGTGACCCTTTAGAGGCACGAGAAAACCTTTTGTGTTCCAAAGGGTGTGGTGTTTGGAAGCCTACCGAAATTATTTTGCACCCAGAATACTGGTTCTCAAGCTTGTGGTTCACTTAAGAATCACCTACAGAGGTGATTCTTAAATGATAAAACCTAGGACCCACAATAGATTGATTACATCAGAATTTCTAAATGTGAGTCCCAGGTATAACTCAAAAAACAATTCTCTAGATAATATTAGTGTATATAGCTGGGGTTAACAAGCACTGATTCAGAAGGTAAATGATGAGTTTGTTACATTCGAGTGGAAATAGAAGCATATCCTGCGGTATGAAAATGATGTATGACAGAAAATGGCTTTAAAAGGCAGTTTAAAACTGCTTCTAGATAAACAAAATGATGATACAGGGAGAAAGCAAAAGGATCTTGAAACTCAATGACCTCTTTCCCAAACAAAGCAGTTAGAAGACTCTCCATAGCTACTCACTTAATGGTAACATGCTTTCATCATTGAGGAAGAAAGACTTTCCTAAAATAGCTGGGAAATAAACAGTGAGCATATAAATGACTGGCCAGGCCTCAGGGAAAGGTACAGTATCTCTGAAGGATGACACAAGATGTATAGGAGTTCCAGGTTAAGAATAGTTCTCAATGTTTCCTGGAAAGGAGTTTCATATCCTCAGGAAGAAGTGACTATCTCAGAATGTCCCATCTGGATACACAGAGGACGGAAGTCACATTTACAATAAGAGTTGAGCTTATGCAGAGAGTAAACTATAATTAATACCTGGTAACATCAGAAGAGCAGCAATTACTCACATAGAACACTTTTTAAAAATATACATGTTATATGAAAAGAAAGACTATACAAAATTCTGTAGAGTTACAGGACCTTTTATTAGCTTTCTGAATCCTGGTAGCACAAGACCTAGACTTGATTTTCTTTAGTAAACAAACAAACAAAAACCACTACATACGTATAGATGTCTGTGCACATGCATGCAGTGTGTACAATGTGTTTTTGTTGTATATGAGTGAAGACGCATATCAACATCTAAGAAGAAGAGACTTCTTCTTGGTATAGATAATATTAATGAATTTCCTTAACATTCTGTTTTAAAAGCTCAAAAATCATGACCGGCACAAAAGATTTAGGTAATGCCTACTGGCTTATGTCTTCCGGTAAAATACATCAAATGTTGCCCTGTCATTGAAAGGGTTGCAGTTTAGGACTCGGACGCCCTTTTAACCAGTATCTGCAGTCCTTCAGACATTGAGAAGCCGCTCTTCCTTGCCCCCTCACCGACCCTACCATGCTGGCCCCCTGCATGATAACAGAAGGAACAATGTATAGAATTTCAACTCTTATTTGAATCCCTATCATAAGCCAGACACTGTGTCAGAAAGTTTACTTATTACCTTTAAACCTTATATCAAGATAGAAAGGTAATTATCACTTCACTTCTTTACAGATAAGGACATTAAAACTTAGTGAGTGTAAGAAATTGCCCAAGCTTACAAGGCTGGCTGGTAACAAGTCTGAGGTTCAAGTCCAATTCTATACCAAATGTCTGACCTTGCTCTTATAATGAGCTCTCGTAGCTATTATTTATATATACATACCATAAATCTTTTAAGCAAAAGGATTGAATATATTTATTGAAGTTTGTGATGTGGCTTATATAAAAGCCCTCCCTTCCAGTTACCTATCTATAAAATAAAAGCTCATAACAATTTCTGTTTTTGACTCAAGAAATCAGTTAATAGAAAAGGAATTAAAGTCATAAATGATGTCAAGTCAATGGCACTGTTACAGATATCTTAAATGTATGATATCAGCACTTAGGACACATTTAGATATATTTATTTAAATTACTTGATAAGTTAATAAAATGATCAAAATGGCCATCTAGAGATGAAGAAGCATATTTCTAAAGAGACATTACTGTTACGGGTTCTAAGGGAAATTATATAATATACTGTATAATAGATATCAGTAATGAATGACATATTAATAGACATTAAATAGTAAGAAACAATCAAACAAACAACAAAGCCAAAAAGGTTTTTCAAAGAAATCAAAATGGAGAATATCATACAAATGTTATAGAAAATTGACTTGGAGCTAAAAATCTAATCAGGGGAATCAGTGATCTCAGATGTTCTCTCTCTCAGTTAATCAATCAATTTTATTGAGATGTAATTCATTCATTTCACACAAATAGGTCAATAACTTTTGACAAATGCACATAGTAGATAGCCATGTAACCATCATTCCAATGAAATTTAGAAGGGTTCCATTTCCCCAGACAGCCTTTTTGTGTCCCTTTCCAATTATTCCCTCTTTATCACAACCTACCCCAGGCAATTATTGATCAATATATATTAGTTTTCAATATTATTCAGTATAGTTTAGATTCTTTGCTCTAGAATTTTACATAAATGTCATCAGAAAGTATGTATTCTTCTCACTAAGCACAAGATCTGAGATTTATCCATTGCAGAGTCTATATATAGATAGTTCATTCTTATATTGTTGAATAGTAGTCCAATGCAGAAAACACCAAATTTGTTTATTCATTCTTCTAATGGATATTTGGGTAGTTTCCAGTTTTCTGATATATGATGAACAATATAGTGAAACATGTGTAGGCATGTCTTTTTGAGGATCCTGTATTTTCATTTTTCTTGGGTAAATATCTAAGAGTGAATATATTGGAACTGGACTATGAGTTCTGTCCAGAGAAATTCAGCCATACAACATGAAAAATAGAGCTATTTATTGAAGATGATACTAGACATGAGAAACATTGCACATAGGACAATGATGCCTCAGTCCCCTTCAAAGTAGGCACTTTGACACCTCACACAATTTTTGTAATTGGCATCAGCTGCCCAGTTGTATTTTTCTGAGTTTTATGGATGGTCTAAAATCCCTTTTCTTTCAAAAGTGACTTTAGTTTTGGGAAAAGCCAGAAGTCACAGGGTGCCCAATCTGAGTTGTAGCAGGGCTGAGTCACTTGGGTGACTTGATGTTTGTCAAAAGAAATCTGCACAGATGTGATGCATAAGTATGTATGTTGTTGTAATGAAGCTGCCCATCACCAGGTGCCCTTAGCTTCAGCCTTCTGAATCATCTGAAGGGTTTTCTCAGAGGAATGTTTCACCCTAATGCAAAATTTGATGCACATTAAACTCTACTTGCTAATTTTGAATGTGATGGCCACACAGTGCACTCAGTGGCATCTACTGCCCCACTGACCAGTACAATGAAGTCATCATTGTTCACACATGTACATTCCAGTTCACTCTCCTTAGCTGCCAGGTTACATCAATGTTGCTCAAACTGTTCTCATTATATAATGGTTGGACTTCATGACAGACCCATGTACAATAAGAAACTTCTCAACTATTTCTTCAAATGGAAGCACCACTTCACATTCCCACCAAGACTGGATGAGGTCTCTCTCTTTCAAGGTATATTCTTTTACTTTCACAGGCCTAAATATTGCCCTTTGGAGCCTAAGACATTATTTCAATGGTCACATAGATTAGCAAAGAACAAAGACAAGAAAAAATACTTAAAAAAAAAACAAAAAAAAAACGCTGCTCCATATCAACCATCCCAATTATTTATGCAGTGTACAGGCTCACCTTCTACTGACTCTGCCTGACAGGGAAGGCAGGGGCTCTCTTTCATGCTTCTGAGTTCTTGACAAATGAGACCATCAAAGGCCACTTTTCTAATTCCATCTTCCTCGTTGACCACTACCTCTTCTTAAAATCTGCTCTCCCTTGGACTTGCATGACTTAACACTGCTGCTTTTTTTTCTTATTTCAGAGAGCTACTTTGTCGTTGTTGTTTTTGTTTGTTTGTTTGTTTTTTAATTTTATTGTTGTTGTATTACATCCATCCCCTTTTTGCTCCCCTCTGTCTGTCGTTTTTTGTTTTTTTTTTACTGATTCCTTCCTTAGGTGTTGTAGTATCCAGGAGTTCAGAGTTAAGCCCTTTCTTTCTGGACATTCTAGACTTAAGCCTATTCCTTCTGGACGTTCTCTTCTTAAAATGCTTCATCTAGTTCCAGGACCTTAACAACCATCTATTCTCACAACTCCAAAATTTATATCTTCAGTGCTAACCTTACTTTTGAGTTTCAGACCTTTATATCCAGTGGCTGAATTGACCTCTCCTCAATGTTTAATAGATTTATCAAATTTAGTTTGCTCTGTATGGAATTCTTGAAGTACCTCCCTTCCCACTCATCCCTCACTAGTAGTCTCTTTGCTCAGTCATCCCTATCCCCAAAATGACTCCACCTGTCACCCATTTTCTGGAGCCAAACACATAGGCGTTATACTCGATTTCTCTTTTTCTCTCTATTTGTCTCCAATCCATCTAAAGAAATGCTTTGGGGGGCTGGGGAATTCTTTCTTTAAAATATATCTAGAAACTGTCCATACTTCTCTCTCTATCCTTCTTTGACATTCTTCAAAGCTAGTACCATTTAATGAATCAACCTCTCCACTAACATCCCTATAATTGTTTCTTCCTCAACAAAAACCAGAGTGGCCTTTACAGGACATAATTGGACCACACCATCTCCCTGTTAAAATGCTCTGATAGCTAGCTGCCTGCTGAATCTTAATCCAGACTCTGTATACCATGACCTGGACAGCCCTACCATATTGTCATCTTTACTGACAGGAGTTGTAGCTAACTGTTATGTCCATGAATAAAATGGACAGGGTGAAAAACAACATATGCTCAACTGCTTGTTTAACAAATGATCACTTGCATTGTGTTTTAAAATCATGTGAAGGCATAACTCTATAGGCAACCAAAGTACATCAGCTGCCTCTACTCTGTGACCACTACACTGGCAGATTCAGCCAGCATTTAGACCACTGACCTCATTTGTTTCACCTTCCCGCCCCCAGCTTACTGTGATCCTGGCCTTTCCAATGATCCTCAAAAATGATGAATTCCTTCTTGCCTCAGGGCCTTTGCACCTGCTGTTGCCTCTGCCTGGAATGTTCTCATGTCTGGTTTTGACATCACCAGCTCCTTCTATCATTCAGACCTCACTCAAACAGCCCATCTTCAAGGAACCTTTTTTCATCTCCCCCTTTAAAATAAACTCCTCATCATTCCTCAGGTACTGTCACATCACCTTACTTTAATTTCTTTCTTTGCACTTTTTATTCATTGGAATTTGCTTATTTACTTACTGATAGAATATAAATTTTTACCATGGGAATGGAAGCTCCAAGGGCAAAAATATTGTCTATATGCTTTATTCTTGGCCTTTAAGTATGTTGTAAGTATTCAAAATACAAATCTGTTGAATTAATGGGTCTTCATAGTAATAAAAAAGTGATAAATGCACCATTGAAAAGTAGAGTTAAGTTTATTTTCCAACTCATAAGTATGTTGAAAGATAAAAATACATAAAGCATAAAAATAGAAAATAATATATGTTTAGTTAATTTTATCATATTTTTATTTTTTAAAAATTTACTTAAATTTTTTTTTGGTCAAACTTTTATTTTATTTTATTTATTTTTTAAATTTTATTTTAAAGATTTTATTTATTATTTTTAGAGAGGGGGAAGGGAGAGAGGCAGAGAGGGAGAGAGACATCAATGTATGGTTGCCTTTCACCTGCCTCCAGCTACAGATCTGGCTGGAGACCTGGCTTGCAACCTGTGCCCTGGCTGGGAATCGAACCAGCAACATTTGGGTTTGCAGGCCAGTGACTTATCCATTCTGCCACCAGCCAGGGCCTCAAACTTTTATTTTTAATTTAATTTTATTGTTGTTGTATTACATCCATCCCCTTTTCCTCCCCTCTGTTCCCTTCTCCACCCACCCACCCACTCCCTGCAAAGTCAATCCCATTTGTCATCCATGTCCATGGTTCTTCCATGCTAGTTCCTTGACTAAACTGCTCCCCTTCTTTGCCTCCTTCTCTCACCTCTAGGTCTATACCAAAGAACCCTGAAACACCCAATTTATAAGAACTTATGTACACCTCTGTTCATAGCAGTGCTATTTACAATTGCCAAGTGCGGGAAACAGCCTAAGTGCCCATCGGTGGATGATTGGATCAAAACACTTTGGTACATTTACACAGTGGAATATCACATAGTAGAAAGAAAGAAGGAACTTCTACCCTTTGCAACAACATAGATGGAACTGGAGAGTATTATGCTTCATGAAATAAGCCAGTCAGTGAAGGACAAATACCATATGATCTCATCCATTACAGGACAACAATGAACAAAACAAACAAGCAAAACAGAACCAGATACATGAATACCTTTTAATTTAAAAAAATGTTTGTCCCATATGAAATAATCATATTTTTTGATCCACTTCAACTCTGCCTTCTCAACTTTCACCCTATTAAGAAGTGACATTGGGATCCACTTTCAAATAGGGACACACTTAAATGACTCCAAACTGATAAGCCTGAACCTGATTAAAAGATGATCAGAAAATGAAATGCCACAGGCCTTTTTGATGGTTTTAGATTTTTCTTTTTAAATAAACTTCACTGGCCCTTCAAGAAAAAATAAAGTGGGGCAGAGTCATGTTTTTGTACTCTTAAAAAACTTTCCCAACTTAATGAATATTTTTGCCAATAGTACAAGATTAAATCAATTTATCTGAGTAGAGAAAATGAAGTTTTTATTTGAAAGGGGGCCCTAAAACGGAACCAGAAGTTTCTGTTTATTTTACCAACTGGGACCCAGTCCTTGGCAGTAAACACTTCCTGCTCCCATTGCTGAAGGGCTATATATTATCTGAAATAATTTCTTTAGTCTGTGACTGGAGGAAGAAAAGTAACTTGGCCTTATTTATCTTTTTTAGGAGCTACATGGATTTCAGTGTCCTTGAAAACAAGTGATTGAGAACAAAGAATTAGCAATAATACACATCTGTATGATACCATTCATCTAAAGATCTCAAAGCATTTTTGTGTCTACACTGCCCCCATCTTTCACTGGCTGAAGCATTTTGGTTGAAGGCAGGCAATACAGTGATATTTGTTCCCCTTTGTGGCTTTGTAAAAGCCCACATTAAAAAAAGAGTAACATGTGAGGGGGTCGGTGGGATTAAGCAGGCCTCACTCAGCTGGCTGTTCCAGCAAAAGAAACCTAAACTGGCACACGGGGGATGCCCAATATACATCTGTCAAGTTTAATTACATAATCATGCCTTTAATATTAGATAATTAAAAAGACACATTTGAACGGACACATCGTTGTTTGCAAATAAGAGGAATACAGCCCATGAGCATAACATTTACTCTTAATATTTTTTTTAAAAGCTGCTACTGGATTTTGATTAAAAACAAATTTAGATCTTTTTTTCAGTTATAGCTTTCACAGGCTCTAAGTTACATTTCAACAAGGGAAAGGGTTTTTGATCATTTTTTGCTCTTTCTCTCTTTAGCTTTTATTCTAAGTCACTGAGTATCCTGATACTGGTAAATGTTATTCAAAAGTAATTCAAAAGGAATTTTAAGAAATGTTGCCATGGGTGATTCTGAAGATATTTATCTCTACTAACCTAATTATTGTTATTTATATTATAATTTTTATCACTGAAATAAACAGGTCTAAAAGGTTAACAGGGGACATTTTCTCTAATATAGAAAGTATATGTTATACATTTAAAAAATTTAAGTAGAATGCTTTGCACAAACCAGAACATATGATGATTCAGAAAACCAAATGCCCAGGCTTCTCTTATAGAAGTTTGCAAATAGAAGGGCAATTTTTAGAAAGTCAGTATCATTTACTACAAGTAGCCGTGTTTAAATTCATATTATATTCCACACTATTTACGTATTCCTCACACAATAGTTTTTGGATTAAACTCTTCCATAAATAAAGAACAATAAAAAACAACCCCTAATGTGAAAGAAGCCTTATAAAGTATTTTTCAGGAGACCTGTCTTCTCTTGCCCTCCCTTTTCCTTTTTCACAAAAAGGCAGACTTTCTTCTAAAAGAAGTGATTTTACATGGTGTGTAAAACCGACCTTGGACAAAAAATGGAACACAAAGATGAATCACTTATGGTGAATTTAAACATGACTCCGTGGAAATTCTCCTTCTCTGAAATCCTCCATTTCTTTTAGAGCATTCTGGTAATAAATTGTTGTGAGTTTTTGCCATATCCTATATCCTTACTCACTGGACAATGGATGCTTGGCATCTATTCAATGATGGTCACACACACTTGTAGAAACAAGCCTGTTCAGTTTCCCTTTCGGAGTTGTTTAGTGGAGTTATGCTCATTGATTTTTTTTTACTCTCATTATTAAAAGTCCTCATTAAATAGTCCTGAAGACTGAATGCAATCCCTTTAACCTGATGTAGCAAAATTCACGCTCACCCTTCCCAAGGTTCATTTCATTACAGAGGAACAATACATTACCTTGCTGCATAAAGTAAGAGCAGTATGACTAACGCACTCTCTATCCTACCGAAGGCTTAATATTGTTAATTTGCAAAATCAATTCAAGGGAACCACTTTGAAGGCAGACAAAGATTGAGCACATGGATCTCTCCAGAAATAACGTGTCAGTTCCAAGGCTGGCATCCCGCCTCGGCTGGCACCTCGCACTTTGTGCTCTTCCAGGCAATTTGGCCCTTGATTTCAAACAAATGCATCCTGAAGGCCTAATGCCAGGAATAGTTTGATATGATTTATGCTCCGTATTTTCTCACAACCAGGAAAATTTTAGATCTACAAGACATATTTTTTCATTATTTAGCATTTGCCATGAGTCGTGGGTAAGCCAAAGTTATTTTCGTGTCAACCTTAATTTTTCTGCACCTCTGAGCGAAGTCAACTCAATGGTGTTTCCACTTCTTGTTTGTTGCACAATAAGAACGTTTGCTGGCTGCTGTCACTGAGTCCTAAGTTGCAAATCGTTCTTTTCTAATGGCAGGATGGTGAAAATCACATTTGGTTGCCATTGTTGGAAGTCAAAATGACCACCACTTAAACTGTTTTCCCCAAAGAATTTACTGTTTTAACCAAATTCACAGCGATCCTCTTTGCCTTACTCAGAGCTTATGGGTATGGAAAACTTGGGTAGATAAATTGTTTTTTGGAAAGTATACATCCTACCAAAGCTAAATAGAAATCAGTTGTCCTGTTTTTCAGAGTGCTTAGGTGTAGGTGCACCTTAACAGCAATAGTAGTAACATTCCCAGATCTCTGACATGACACCTCACAACAGCTGGCCGCTAGGCCATGAGGTACTGTGGGTTTTCCAAACTTCCTGCTTTCATCCTCCTTGTTATTTCTAAATTGCAAAGAAATAAATACAATACTTATTTCAGCAAGCCCTCTCACATTAAAAAAATGCACATGAAGCCATATCCATATCCACTATTTACATGGACAACTTAAAGTAGAATAAGTATATTGCCCCATAATTTACGTCATAAAAATCCACCATAGCTTGGTTTAGTCACTAATAGTTGCGCAAATAAATAGAAATGGTACCATATGGAACAGATGACAGAGCACCTCTTCTTCAAGGGTTGACCTTAACTTCCTTGCACAGCTAGGTAATAGGAGGGTGGATTATACATAGTGTGCATGACAAGCACCACAGATGAACTCCTGACAAAATAATGCGGATTATGATGTCAGAGTAAACACTGACCACGTGGTTCTGTACTCATTTCTATTTGACCTTCACAGATCAGACTTCTCACCTCCCTACACAAGTGAACTATAGCTACACCTGGATTTATTTTCCTGGGGTCTTCCTGTGATTTTTAATAAAATAGTTTTGTGGATGCAAGAACAAAAACAGGAAAGATTCAGAGAGAGGGTTCCATTTGCACTTGTAATAAGCCAAGACACTGGACCTAAAACAATACTGTTCAAGTTCAGAAAAACGGCCAAATCAAATCTTCACAATTAACATAAATTCACCACTACTTATATAAAATACTTAAAACAAAATGTAACATCTGTCATTTAAAAGTTATAAAAGTACCAACATAGAGTAGTTTACCTCAATCACTCATAAGCATAATAGCTGTTTACAGTTTTTTCTACACACTGACAATAATTTCATTCTTCATTCTAACTTCTTGGTGTTTCTGATTAAATTTTTCTTTTAGTAATTTTATATTCGAGTTCATGCTTGTGAGAGCAGTAATTTGACCACTCTGTATCATGACAGGCTAAAATTTTTGTAATATAGCTCGTGGACTGGGAATCTAGGAATTACATTTTTAGGAAGGAAAGAGGAGTCTTACTGTGTGCTTTTAAAATACATTAAAATTTTAAAGTCTACGAATTCAGAAAAGTTACAGAGAAATTATCCATTTAATCAAAGTTGCGTGACACTCTGAAAAAGTGTTTTAATATAAGAAGATCAGTTTCTCAATGGAGCAATCCTAAGAGCAAGCTGATATTTAATGTGCAATGAATCTTTTTGATCTTCACAAAGGATGCTGAAGTCAGGTGTATGTACGCATGCACACACTGAAAATCTTACTGACTAGCCAGTGTAATGGAAAGTTACTTTAGGCAATGATCCCAACAATGCCACATCTTGGGTGGGAAGTTTATAAGGAAAAAACAGGAAGTGATGCCAAGGATCACAAAAGGACACTTCCCCTTTGATTGGAGTATTTTAATGACCCAAGGAGTGCTATGCACCCAGGGGGAGGCAGGGGGAGGCAGCGTCTCTCAGATAAAGCCCATAACCTGTGGCCTCACACTGACTTCAAGACTGTGGAACACAGTGTCAGATTAGCTAAAGCTCCCGTCTTATGTTCAAAGGCTGCAGAAAGAAATCTGTATCATTGTTAACTTTATTTCCTAATCATTGTGTACTAGGTATGCAAACAGTCTTTACTTCTTGCTCAAATTCATTCTGGGAATTTAAATCTTCTCTCTGGAATTAGTTTTACAATACTATTTTGATAAAGACACTTGCCCCGCATTGAATTTCAATTTCTCATTACAATAGGTTTGGGTGGGCATGCCAATTCAGCCATGAACCCTCCCTTCTTTTTCACTCCCAGCCATACACATGTAGCTGCATGTTGTGTGTGCTTTTCTCAAGTGCCCTCGACTATGTCAAGCTCTTGGGTGTGCTGTACCTGCCAGATCTTTGGTACACTGTACCTCCCAGTGTCATGCTGTGTGCCCTTTTTTTGTAGCAACTATAACATTTAGCACATTAGCCTCATGTTCTACAAAGGCAAACACTAAAGTATCTCGGAATCAAAGGAGTCACTTGAAAATAATTTTATGGGCAGAGGTACTGAGTTTTCTATGGCTCTATCTCCACCTGAAAACCACTCCATAACAGGTATTTTTAAACATCTTAAGATTATTTCCCTATGATAAGGTAAACTTGTAGCTAACTTTTTTTAGGACAAAACAAAAACTCGAAGACTTTATGTATAATTAGAAAATAAAGTTCACTTGCTTCTTTTCTCAAATATCTTCTTTTCAGCGAGACCTACCTAGAATGTGTACCTTTGCCAATCTACTGACACTTCATAGCCCTCTTTCTTGCTTTATTATTTTCTCCTTATTTCTACAAACTAGGTACACATTCTCTTAATCTCTTTATTGTCTGTTCTTGCCAGTAGTAGGAAAATTCCAAGAAGACAGGAATTTGTGTTGTTTTGTTGAGGAGTGTATGTCCTAAGACTAGAAGAGTATCTGGCCCATAGTTGGAACCCAAAAAATTTTACTGAATGATGAACGAAACATTGCAACCAAAGAAGGAGATTTAGGAAAGACACAGCATAGAATAATGCTTAATGGTGTCAATTCCAGTTTCAGGTTTTTAAGACTTGAAATTCTCCTTCTGCCTTTTATTGGTTACATAACTTTGGTCAAGCTCTTCATGCTCTCCTTCTTCTCATCTGTAAAATGGGTAAATACTAGAACTATTCCATAGTACTGAGAGGAATTATTAACACAATTGTTGTATAGAATTTAACATCATTTCAGAAATAGTATGCAGTAATAAATGTTAACTATTAATATTATTATTACCACCATCATGATAATCTTCTTTTTCATGATAATTTTATGAGGCTATCATTAGACATCAGTCATCAGGCTATTTAAAAGTACTTTGATAAATAACATTTTGGAGTGAATTCACAAATTATTCCATTTTCTCTTGATACAGTCTGGCTCAACAATTAGTGATTCTACTATCCAAAGAGAATTGCTTTCTCCCACCAGCTTCTTTCTGTGCAAGATTCTGAATTTTGTGCCCAGAAGCAGTCATTCATTACCTTTGGTCATCTTGGGCTGGTGGGATTTCCTGGGACTGAAGGAAATGTTTCAGGGAGGGTCAGCAGAAGGCATTAAGTCTGATTTTAAATAGGTGGGCTAACTGATCATTATGGATTCATCTGGCTTTAAAATTTTATGATTTTTACCCAGCTTGTTCCTCAGAGAAATGGCAGTAAACAATGGTAAAACAGGAATAATCACTTAAATTCCTTGTTCTTTTTTCTCCATTACCTGTGTATTTATTGCATTCATTCATTCATCCATTTATTCTACATATTTTGACTGTGAAAGGCAGTATGGGGATTCAAAGGTAAATCAGACTGTATCTCTGCAGCCAGGTAGCTTGGCACCAGTGAGAGGCAGATGAGGGGCCTGAAAGAAATGCTTCTGTTTTTGTTGCTTTCAGACATTTCTTGTTTTATCTCATCATGGCTTCATTGATGTGCTATTAAAAATGATAACCATTAGCCACATGCCATGATGTCAATGTATATTAATTAAATTTAAAGATTCATTTCCTCAGGCCACTAACCATATTTCAAGGGCTCAATAGCCAGCCACACATGGCTAGAAACTACTGCACTGAACAGTGCAGACAGAGAATCTTTTCATTATCCCCCAAAGGTTCCTCAGCCCAGGGTGATGCTCCACAGAATATAACTTACTGATGAATTCATAAGCAATAAAGAATTTTCTTGCCCTGGCTGGTAGCACAGTAGATAAGGTTCTGGCCATCGAACCCAAAGGTCACTGGTTCGATTCCCAGCCAGGGCACATAACCAGGTTGCAAGCCAGGTTTCCAGCCAGATCTATAGCTGGAGACAGGTGAAAGGCAAGCATACATTGATGTCTCTCTCTCTCTGTGCCTCTCTCCCTTCCTCCTTCTCTGGAAATAATAAATAAAAAATCTAAAAAGAAAAGAAAAGAGGTCCTCCATTCCCCAATGCTGACTAACTTATTAAAGCAAACTTAATTGAAACAGTAAGCAATAATCATTAGCAGAGATTCCAAATGAGTTTAAAGGTACCTATGGTTTTGAAATTAATTCCAAACACTGGCTGCCCTCAATGCCTTGTTACAGCCTCTTATTCCTGCCATTAGACAACAGCAAGCCCCACATATGGTGCCCTGACTGGTCACATGATTTTTTAATATCCACATGATGGCACTAAAATGGCCTATTAGATTTACAGTGTCATTAACCTTCCAAAATAAAATGAGAGTCTGCTCTGGCAGGGGGAAAAAAAAAAGTGTGACTGCTGTTGGGTTTTGGGTAACCAGTCTGTGAGGAAATGCTGACAGGGGTCAGTGTGACATCATCTTTCATTCGGCCCCAAGGCTGTCAGGCCCTCCCCAGATGTCTGAAACGCAGATATAAATTTTCATTACCCAGCAGCACAGGGCCAGAGGTACACCAAATGAATTTTTTACCAATCAAATTATAGCTCGTTGCCAGATTAAGTGTAAACGCTAATTTTGTGAAGTTTTCTTCTGGTCATTTATCTACAACTCCACAAACTAACCGTGCTGAAGCTGGAAAGATTTCTAAATCAAATTATTGCTTTTATAATCTTGTTGTGGACACTGCAAAATTGAATAAAAAGAAATTCCATTAAGAATGAACGGTGCCTTCTTCCATAGAACAATTAGATTTTTCTTTTTTTACATTCTCTAAAAAGAAAATGCAAAGCAAAGGAATACTAAGGAATCAGAGAAGACATGACTTCACCATTCTGGGCCTCAGTTTCTCCATCTATAACATGGTGGGACTGGGTATGGTAATCACTGATTCTGTGGTAGAAGAATGGCTATAAGGATCAATGCTTCTATATTGGCAAACTTTATGTCCAAATTTCTATATTTTAATATATGTTTTGGGGATAAAATAGCTTTTAATTAAAAATGTTAGTAGATTGTATAAGTTCAAATACATATTTATTTCTTGGAAAATAGAACTCATTTTCTCTTAGAAATAATGTGACCATGGTACATCATAGTTATATCTGATGTTACAGTGAAATACAGTTGTCTTATCACAGAACAAGTACTCTATTACTGGTAGTAGCAATATTATAGTATCCAACCACTTGTGTCAGCTCTATGTATGTACAAAAATGTATTCATTCATGCTTTGTGTCAGAAACTGCATCTCCTCTCATGACGATTCCACAATCCCTCTATCCTCCTTCAAGTTCAAACCCACTAGCAGTGACTCCTATGGCCACAGGTAGGACCTCCAACTGGGTAGAGGCATAGCAAGACAAGCAAAACGGCAGAAACAAAGGGTGTGGTAGAGATGCAGGAATGGAAAGCTCCCAGCATGGGAGGGAACACAGGGAGGGAGCCCTAGAACTCCTTCTGTGTATAACAGCCAGAAGCACTCTTCAAAAAAGGAAAAACAGCAACTCAAGAATTTTCTTCTGAGCCCCTTAGAATGCTCTATTTGATTACTATGCCCTAAGCTTTTTCCCAGTTAGTTTAAAAATATATATAGTAGAAGAAGACAAGTAGTACTTAGGTGCCAGGAATACCCAGTCTTTGTTCTAAGACGCAGAAATGCTGTATTTCAGAGGAAGAAGATATATGCAGAGAGAAAAGAAGAATCAAACTAGACACACTGTCTGTCGGGCCTTTCATCCAGGATGTGGTGGGTGCCTGTACTAAGAGCATGCTGAGAAGTAGCTTGTATTAATAGGTCAAGGGAAGGATAACCTCACAGGAGATGGCGAATGTCAGCTCCTACAGGGACCATTTCAAGTCTTCCTTCCCCTCTAACTCTTAGCACCACCATCTATGCTACCTAAGTTTATATTCTAGACTGGCAAAGGTATGCCTGCGGGAAAACAAAGGCCCAGCAGTCATGGAGCATATGAATAAGAAGCAAGTGGGTAGAAATTCAAAGCAATGGCAAGAAAGAGTCAAGTCTGCAGTTTCTGTGGTTGAATGGCCTGAGGGAGAAGCCATGGCGTCTTCTTGCTCTCAAAACCCAGCCCCAGTACATTTAACCAGCTGCTGTCACCCACACACAGAAAAGCACAGTTCCATCCTGAGTCAGTCACTTTGGTGGAAAACTCTGGGTCTCAGTCTCATATTCAGATCTACCCCTAACAAACCTCACAGCAAGAACAGACTGAGGTCACTGGGGATAGGAAGAAAGGAGAGAAGTAATTCCCTAACCCTTGAAATACTGAGACTGCCCATTGTTTACAGAGTGACTTAATTTTAAAATAGCTGGACTGGGTTTAAAATGTACGATATTTGTGATCCACCAGGGGTTCAGGAGTAAGGCAAGAGGGCCCACAGAGACTCAAACCCCCGGAAAAGCCCCATGGGTCTGTTGAGTTGAACATAAACGAAGGATACAAATTAGATTTCCCCTGCAAGCCACAAGATTAAACATTAAGGGGCAAGTTCTTGGCAAAACGTATGTGTGTATTTTCCAAAACCAAGTTAAAAAAAAAAAAAATTCACAAAGTCTGTTAAAGACATTGGTCAGATTTTCTCCTACTTAAGTATTTGCTTAACTTAAGTGAGCACAATATTCAGCTAAATCAGAGATGATATTGGCAATCCTGATGAATGTATTGACTTGAAGAGCTCTAAAACGAGTTTTATAGAGAAATATTCAGTATCGATCTGTCAATTTGAGCATGAGACCCACTCAACTATGTAATATGAATGTGTACACTTCGGGGAAAATTCAAAGTGCATCCTAAATGTAAATGAAGAGATATTTGGATTTCACTTTTAAATTCCATAATCTGTATGTTAGGAACTAATGTTAGCAAAGTGGAGATTCTGCTGCCCTGACTACTAACAGGTGCAGGCAGTACTTCGCCATCTCCAAACCCATGGGACCAGAACAGATTGAAGAGCATTCAAGAGAGGAAGAGAGCTTACTTGTGTTTCTGAAGCATATAAAAGAGAAAAAAAGCTCCCTCTTATTAAGGGCCGGTGGTCTTAACCCATATCTTTTCCTAAATGTGTAACAACAAACTCAAAAAAAAAAAAAAAAAAAAGAAAGAAAGGAAAAAAAAGAGGGAGCCATACCCAAGGGTCCCCTATCCCATCATCTTGTATTGCAGATAGAAGTGAAATATTAGATAGCTTACCCTAACACCGTTGTTTATAGGACCGCAGACAGGTAAGGAAAATAGGTAGCATACAACGGGAATGGTTACAAAAACCGTCTGTGAACTAGAAGGAAAATTAGCTAAGGGCTTCCATTGGCCCCTTTCATCCATTCATTAAGTTAACATAACTTCTGAGCACACATTCTTTCATACCCTAGATGGCCAACTATCTCCTTGTTCTCTTCAAAGTGATTCTTCCCACTCCTCTCCTCCGTCTGAACCCCACCCCACCATACCCTACTCCATACTCTACCCTTATTTTTAATCCCAGTGCAAGGCGGGTAAAATGAACATTATCATAACCATGATCCCACTAAGGGAATCATTATGTGAAATTTCACCTGGATAAAATAGACCAGAGTGCAGAAGAAGCAGAGTGTGATTTTCCTCAGGGTCTGTTGTCTTTCAGAGTAGTTGTTTTACCCAGATCTATTATAAAAATGAATAAAGTAATCTGTAATAAGTATTTTAAAACAAAGTATTTTATGTTTTAAGCTTCATGAACTATACCAATTTTATTTTCTAACCTTTAAAAATACATCTTTCCTGTAATTTCTCCATACTGATGTTGTGCCTGGAGAAAATAGTTATCAAGCATTTACTATGGACCAAGGAGGTACAGTTATTTTCTCCTTCTGATACATGAAGAAATCAAGTAATAGAGGATTTAGGTAACTTTTCTGAGGTCATAAAGCTAACACTGTAACATAGGGGTTGAAACTACATTTTTTCCTCCTTCAGGTATTAACGTACAATGTGGATGTATTCCCTTTGTTCAATATATAATGATCAATAATGAAAATGGGGAATCAGAGTAGTTCCCTGGGGTTCACACACAGAGATACTACATATAATTCTTATTGACTGCAAGGAATTTGATTTGTGTTGTATCTCAGAATTACAACAAAAGCAGTTCTATTTCCCCTACCTACCAAAGACAATTTTCATTTTGCTGTGTACGTGGCACTGGACAGAAGAATCTTTGAAGTCATTTTATTTGAAAACAGTGTTCACATTCTTGCCCTACACATAAAAGGGGACTAACCTTATCAGTCTTTAGTCTCTTCACTGTGTGGCCTTAGGCAAGTCACAGCCTGGCCCCTTCTCTGAAAAATCAAATTTGAACTTTTCGGCCAAACTCACTGGTTTATCTTATAAGATAGCCCATGCTGATGGCTTTCTGGAGGGAGGAATAGGTCAAAACTGTACACAGTATTAATATTAGCAATAGTTTACTAACGGGAAAAAGGGCTAGATATTTAGAACAAAATTTTTTTTAATGCTTATGATTTGAAAATAGTATAATGCAAATTTTCTCTGTAATACTTTGACATAGGTATATGCAGAGAGAAAAGAAGAGAATACATATAAATGAATTCTGAGCTTTACAATCGATCTATTTGAAATTTCCTCTCCCACCTGTTATTTTTGATACAATATCCTACTTTTCTTCTCTCCCAGGAATGTATTGGCCAAATTCCCTATTGGGTCAATGTTTTTAATTATTTTTAATTCTGCGCAGGTTTTCATTTCTCTGTATCAGAGCCAATAGGTATCAATATCATTGGTTTTCTGGTGAGAGGGACACAGGCATCACGCACAAGCTCTGACTCCACAGGATGATAAAATAGCACAGCTAAGTGAGAACTTTAAGGTCTATTCTCTTAGCAACCTGAGCAAAAGTTTGACCTTTCCTGACTGGCAGGCTAGATGTAGCTTTTTTGCCCAGGAAATGTATTGGGAGGGGAGGCATCAGGGAAAAGAATCATTGATATGGATGCAGAATTGTGCAAACCATGGAATAAAATAGCTTGTTTAGAAAAGGAAACAAGATTAGAAACATGACAATATTTCATGACGAGGCACTTCAAGCTATGTTTCCAGAAGGAGGCAGGAGGGCAGCATTGCCAAATTTGGGACTCTGTCACTGGGCAAACGAGCCCAAAACAAAGTCTGGGTTTGCAGCAGTATCCCCAATGGGAACCATTGTTTTCTCATCTGAGACGCTTTCTCCCAGGGCTCAAGAACAATTGAGACAAATGCATTCAAAGGTCAAGGGAATAGACAATGCTGGGAAAGCCGGAGAACCCAGTGGCTAGCCCCTGCGCTTCCGTTCCCCCTCAGGGAGATCTGACAGCAGCTAATGTAGCTCAGAGCAATCTGATTAGAACAATCTTGAAGCGTTCCTGAGCAATTTCTGTGGTTTTGACTGAGTTCCTTCTCTACTGTAGTTTGTGCCGCAAATCTACCACAGATTTGGCTAAACAGATCATTTTCTTAAAAAGAATTATCTATGGTGGTTTAGCCATATTTTGGGTGATACTAGAGTGGGAAGTCATAATGGAAATACCAGCACATGACTCCTTTTTCCTCACCTCAGTGCAATACCTGCTGCCACCTGAATTCGATCATTCAAAGTCCCTCATGGTACAGGGAGATGTTAGAATCAAGGAATAAAAAGGAATCGAAAAATAAGAGAAGATAGATCATCATGCTCATAAGCTATAATTTATTCAGTGGCCAGTTTTTCAAGAGACTAAAAAAAAAGGGATGTATTTTTCTAAGACGACAGCAGACTTTTTCAAGAAAGTAGTATATTACGAATAAAAACAGGATAAAAATAGCAAAGAAATTTATGAAGGAAATTCAGAGATGTGATTATAGCATCACACTAATGACATTACAATTAACCTCAAAGGCATTTTCATGCAAACTTCCCTTTTTCAACATAAGTCACTCCAGCCAGGGAATAATCCTGTCAGACTGAAATACTGCATACTTGGTGTGCATCTAAGAGTGTTTAGGTTTTCTTCATTTTGTTTTTATTGCCAAGTTGGACAGCATTAGACAGAGCTGTTCTGGAGTTAGAAGGGTACAACAGTCTGCACTTTTAAAAAGTTTATGATATTTTATGCTCTTCACTCAAATGCACCTTTTAAATCCCAAAACTGGGCCACTCTGTGAGTTCACGTTATGCACAAATATTTGGCTCACTAGGTGTGATAGCATTGGACATAGTGAAGATGTTATCCAATGTTTCTTTGTTTTAAATAAAACACAAAACCACTTGATAAAACACACACTGATTATATGGTCCAAACTTTTCACACTGACATATATGTGAGTGTTTAACTGCACTGCTTGGAAACACTAGTTTTGGCTTTCTGGTCAATGGCCCATTTACTTATAATAAAATCTCCTGAAAGCATTACATAAAAATACGTTCTGCTGGTGAAAAAAATCCGTCAACATCACTGACTCTCATATAGGAAATGAGGAGCTTCCTTCGCTCCAGTTGGGAATGTGACATGCTTAGCTAGAAAGTGCCATCCACGTTTGTGAGATGGATGGTGGCTGTCCAAACGGTTGGGGGAGGCAGGTCACAGACACCAATTTAGTCACAGTAGTGTCTTAGCAAACAACTCTGAAACCAAAGCTCTCCGGCTGGGCATGATGCCTCCTGCTTGGCCTTCTTGGCAGTTTCCAGCCAAGGACAGGATCCTGCAGAGAAGATGCAGGTACTATCGCAACTCCCTGGTGATCACCAGAGAGGGAGTTAGGTGAGAACTAAAGCGACCCACTAAGGTGGCCAGAGCCTGGGTTACAGGTGTTGATTCCATTTCTATCTCCCTTCATAGCTTCCGGTCCCCTCCGGCAGGTCATTGTTAACACGTGGGTCTCAGCAGCTTGGCTGAGGTGGCCATGCTGATTGTGTACGGGAGACAGTACCCATGAGTGTGAGATCCCTGTATCTCAGACACCTCCTCGGCCAGGCACTATTGTACTTTAAATCACATATAAGGCTATTTTCTAATCAGGTGTACATATTCTCTATATTTTCGGCTATCAATTATTTTTGTATCATAATCTAATGTGGGTCAAAAATATTTGTGAAACGTGGAGTTGATCAAGTACAATAAAACAAAACAAAGTCCAAATAAAAGAAAATTAAAAACTTACAAAGAGCTCAACTGAATTACCTTTTTGAGTGGTCTTCCTTTACTCCATCCCAACCATCTTTTGCCAAGAAAGAGTTTACCTGAGGGGACTCTTTATAGGTTATTCGTGAATGTACAAACGCTCTCTTTGAATTTGCCTCTCAATTTGGCAGAAAATGTCTATGGAGTCTTGAAGCAGCTACCTCTTCTCAGAAGCCTCTGCTCACATACTTACCTTACTTCCCTCTAGGCCAGACCTTTGTCCATTAAATCTGCCACCTTGGCCTTTCTCTGAATGTTCTCTTTTGGCGGCAAAGAGAAAAAAGTTCTGCCTCGCAGGCTCTCTTTATCAAGGGCCCCAGGTTTTCCTTTCTCAAGATGGATGCCATAGGAAGCGAGTTGCCTCCCTGATAATGGGATGATACAGTAATTGCCCTTTACGGCACACAGAGGACAATCAGCTTCTCTTGGAGGAACCGGGTCAAAGGTTGCTTTCATGGGGGATGTTATAAATAGACCCATCTTCCTAAAAGAAATTGCTGAGATACTAATTCAGTACTACTTAATTCCTCGCTTTTTGATTGAATCATTCAAAAAATATTTAATGAACATCTATTAGGTATTAGGCCCTACATTAAGACTTCATCTCACAACCCCAGCTCACACATTCAGCCCTTTTGAGAATGATTAAATCCTGCTCTGAAAGAACCCACAATAAGGACTGGCTGTGATTTGCTGAAAAGAACAAGTCAGGCTTTTACCATTTTTAGGGTCTCTAATCTAACTTTCACCCTCAGCCTTCTTTAATTTAATCTCCTGCTTGGTCATTGTGAGGGCCAATCATTGGCTCACTTTCACAATGGCCCAGGCGAAACTAATAACTATCTGATTAATAATTAATTAATAACGAAGATATTTATGGTCTATGGTGAGTGCCATGAAAGAAATAAAACAATCAGGATGACAAGATTAGGAGAAGCAGAAGTAGGAACCTTTAGACAGCTGTGGTCGGAGAAGTTTCTCTATGGAGGAAGTGGTATCTGAGCCTAGACCTGAAGGATGTGAATGAGCCTTTCACAAAAAAAGCTGGGGGAGCACCTAGAAAGAGAAGCCTTTGAGGAGCCGAAAAGAGGCTGGCATGGCTGAAGGACATGCAGTAAGCAAAGGGAGTTCAGTGGGTAAAAGCCAATCATGCACATGGTCCCATGGCCAGGGAAGGAATTTTAACATGCCTCAGAGCAAGTTCTCGATATTTGATTGGTTGCTTTATGAAATAATAAGCAAGTATATGTACTCATCCTATATGCTTGGTCCAGTTTGGACTGTGTCCCAATGTGAAGTAATAGGGTCTTTTCCCTTATATAGGTCAAAATGACTGGCGAGTACAGCTAGAATGTCTATGTGACTTCAAAAGTTTTCTTTTTCTGGGGTCATATGAGAAAAAATTCAGTTTCAGGGTTCTGTGACTTTCCCATTTCTCTCTTGAATTCACCTTTGTGAGTTATTCCAAACCGTGGTGGGCTTTCTGTACGAACATACCAAAAATGGCTACTTGGAGACCATTCTACAACAAAAGTGGAAAACAAGTTGGACCCAAGAATCATGTGTTTTGAAATTTTCCAGCTCCACTACTGTAACCTATTATTTGCTGTCCTTCCAAGCATGATATGAGAAAACCACAACAAAAGCTTTTGTGAGGAGCCAACTTAATCGCTGAAAGGTTGATCTTTAAGAAGAAAGGGAAAGCTTCAAAGAACTTCTGTATTGCAACTGGCATAGGAATTACAGCGAGCTGAGAATTTGGAGAGGGACATCAGACACATGAACAGGGAGCCGCATGTTTACAGGAGAAAATGAGTCGCAGAGGGAGCATAAGGGACTGTGGCCCCATTTTACACGGAAACCCAGGAACTATCTGGAAAACTTATACATGTATATATATGTACATCATTCTCAACTAAGTTTGTGGTGTGGTTTGGAAATGAGGATTTTAAAAAATAAAATTGAAAAGATTTTTTTTTTTTTTTTTTTTTTTTTTTAACCACACTATTCAAAGCTTCAATGAATATTTGACTCAGGCCCCAAACACTGCCTGTTGCCAGTTTTTCTCAGCTTAAATTCTAGTATGTCGCAGTGCCAAGCTGATTTTAACAACCTCTACCTTTCTCAGCCTCCCTTTCATGTAGATTTACTTGAAAATGGCATCTCAGGCTCTTGTCACCTTGTGTTCTCTTCCAGACCGTTCACTCAGGTCAGTTTCCTGGCAGGTCCTCAACAAGCAGTGGGGGGTTCTCCTAGGCTGAGCTTGGAGTAATTATGCTCTGTAATTGTGGAGTCAGGGCCTGTCTCCCAGTCAAGATTAGAAATGCCAAGTCATTTCCTGTTTTCAAACCCAAAGGAAAGATACTGACGTTTGATACTGGTTTCCCTCCTTTCAATTATTGCGGGGCACCCTGCAGCTGCCTTTGAAAGATTCTCTTTATGGTACCTGGGTCCCCACCATAGCGCTCAACCCTGGACCAACACGGGAGAAGACAGAAAATGATTCCAGCTCTGGCATTTGAGGCCTAAATTATGGCAACCTGGGTCATATGGTATGGAGAATCTCATCTGGGGATGGACTTGTTATTGGGTGCTTTGTAGAAACAGAAGGGCCTCTGCCGAAAAGGGACGTGAGAGGCATTTGGCACATGTTAAAGGGTAAAGCACCTTCTTCTTAATTGTACAGATCCTTGTATTTTACAGCACATTAAACTTTAAAAGGAAAGGTAGCAAAATTGAGCATCTGTTTTTTTCTCATATAAATTCAACTCCTAATAAATACTAAGCAGAGTTTCCTCAGACCCAGTTGTGGGCAGATAAGCAGTTCCATACACACAGAACTAATTGCTTGCTCTCTAAGCCTCACTTGCCTGTCTTTTTTATTTCTCTGCCCGTGAAACCAGATTTTAGCAATTGGGTTTGGGGAAAGATGACATCCCCCCCGCCCCCCAAAAAAAAAAAAAGAATCATAGCCAAAATAAACAGCATTAGGATGAAGAATAATGCTACAAATTCTCCCTACTTGTTCCACACTACAGTGCCTTCCTTGTAAAGTGCATTCTGCGCCGAAATTAGTCACAGAAATACAATTTGCATGGTGGAAATGAACCTGTGCATGTCCCCCGATTTCCTGAGTTTGGAGGAGTAAAATATGTATTGCTGGTTATCAGATTTTAAAATGCATTTCCCTTTCACATTCACTTACTGCTCTTGAGAGTGACACAAAATCTCTGACATAGTAGATAAGGTTAAAACCTGCCTGTTACATTTTATAGCAGCAGTTGTATAACTTTTTAAAAACTAAAATATAGATGTGTCTCTTCATGTCAACATCCTATGAAAATGTGTAATTTTCCATAAAGAAAATAATGAGACAGATTTTGGGGACTGACACACAGGCCCTGACAATAGACTAGGGCTTGTGAAACTGTGCATTTTCTGGTCCCCAAAGAGGTACTCCGAGCCATCCAATGGTAACCGTTGAGAAAAATGTCAAGAGTTATTTGGTCCTTTGCTCTGCTGTCTTCTTTTGGTTGGGCAAAATCAGCATTTTAAATTCCATCAAGATTCTTCAGTACCATTAAGTTAAACTGAATTAAAGTGTTAATTTGGTCAATTATGTCATCAAGGAAATGATGGGAAGAAAAAGAAGGAAGATTAGAAATAGAGATATAAAAGCAATGTAGGAGGGAAAAAGAAGAAAGGTAAAAGGAAAAAGGAAAAATAAAAAAGTGAAGAGAATAAGGGAAAACCATGTAGTATACATCCCTAGTTGGTTAACAAAAATTCTGATACATATTAAAAATCTGTTAATTATTTGCAAACACCGACTTGATCTGTTTGGGTGCAAATCATTTATTTGCCATTGTGTGAGTAAATTAAAACAGTAGCCTGGCTTCCACTTCTTTCTTTTGTCATTGGTTCCTATTCCTGGCTGTATTTCACATTTCAACCTGCTTACCATATGTGTACGTACTTATGCTTTCTTTGCCACTAATTGCTTCTTTTTTGACAATACCATCTATATGTGCATAGTATATGGCTGTTTTTATCACTCTAAACCTATTAATGCCCAGACTTATGGTTCCCAGAGGAATTAAAATTAACCAGCTCTCTAAATATTGTTCATGAGTTGGAAAACTCCTGTATTTTAGAATCTCACTTCAGTTGTTTTTAATTGGTTTGCAATATTTCACCCTTCGGGGCTTGCCCTTAACTTTTCAAAGTATGTATTAAAAAAAATTTATGAGAGTGATATGAAAGGCAAAACTTAGGAAAAATAAACACTGCTTTTGGACAATGATAGTACTTATGGTATGATTTAAAGCCTAATTTTATAGTTTGGTAGAGACTAAAAAGTCTTACTCACTTTCCACTAACTTCTATTATCATTGGTGAGATTTTTACCTGTAAATAAGGTACCAATCTAATATGCTCTATCAGCAGAAAACATAGCTTTATATAAAGCAAATTCTTTTTTCCTACAGCTAGGAATCCTTAACATATTAATTTATTTTTTGAGTTTGTCATAAAATGTTGCTTTATATAGAATATGGAAAGAGGCTTCCCTTAAATACTTAGCTTTTGCAGAATGGTCACTTTGTATGACCCATAAAACAAATCACTGACAAACTGGCCCTAAACCCAAAAGAACTATTTATTGTTAATGACGAATTCATTCTGTCTCTTTCTATATGTGTGTGTGTGTGTGTGTGTGTGTGTGTCTAACACACACACACACATACACACATGTACTTCCCAAGTATATTAATGGTGCTTACTAGTCCTCAAAAATAAAAGTGATAGGTACTATGGATAAGTTACAGCACATCTAAATTAGAACTGCAGACTGCCATGTTTCTGTTATCAGGGCAGAGGAAAAAACTAATTTTCTTTACAGAAAGAACAAATGAATTAAAATAATAGTAATAATAGTAATAATATGTCATAGTCATATACAACAGATCATTTCTATATTCATTCTTAGTTCATCCAAATGCAAAAAGTTTCACTGCCTTACCCACAGGTCCATAGGATCAAACCATTTTGTTTAAAAAAAAAAAATATATATATATATATATATATATATATATATATATATATATATATATGTATATATACACACACACAGTTACTGATCAGACATTTTGAGGAAGTAACTAAACCTTGAAAATATTGTCCCAGACATGTTACTTCAAATTTTGTCTCACAGGTAAACCTTCTCTTAGAGTGTTGCAATATAACTAACCAAGGATAACTTGGCTTTCAATTAATATTTGTTAAATAAATGAGTGACTGGAGAAATACATAAGTGGAGAAATAAAACTACATGGGAGTATCAATGTGAAATCTGTAAAAAGAGGTTGTCCATTCTTAGACTGATTTTAAGTAAACTTTTTCACATCTATAATGCTTTATGTATATAGCTCCTGCATTTGACAAAAAGAAAAATCTACTCAGAATTTTGCAAATTTGGGTGTTCTATGTGTTTCTTGAAGAACTATCAGAAGAAAAGGATAACTCTGACTGATGATAATCAATGAATGAAAAAACAATTTTATTTTATTTAAAGGCACTTTTTTCTCTATATTAATAGCATGCACTTGTATAACAACAAGTAGCACGTGATTATTAATTGTGAATTCCAGAGTTAAGAATCTTTGACTTCGTGTGCAAGAATACTAAGACACTTCACCATGCTAAGACTTTTAACAAACAGACCACTTGCTTTCATCTACACTGAGTCTGTCACTTGACTTTTGACCTTTCATTTGGCACTGTCCTGTCATTTCTTTGGTTTTGCAAATTTTAGCTTCTCACTTGACCTATCAACTGTGACCTTTCTCTTGACCTATGATCTCATAAATTCTGAAATCTCATACATATAATTGAGGAACAAATAAACAAAACATCTGGATGAAGCTCCTCCTGAATTAAATCTGAGGAGATGAAACGTGGAACCAAATGCTTCAAGACTTCAGTAAGCAATGTATTATCCACTAGGATGATATGTAATTAGTAGAAAATAACTTTTTTTAAAAAATGATTGGGCTGCATCAAATTGTTAATTGTTATAAAACATTTCATTACAGTAAAACTACAAGCAAAAGGCTCAGAATTAGCTTCTGAGAATTTCTCTGATCTAGTCACATGTAGAAAAACTAAATTACTCCAGTTAAAAATGAAGCATCTTTAATGTAAGAAATATTTAATTTTATCATCTTATTATTCATGTATAAAAAGTCAGAGTTATTGCCTAAGCAAGTCCCAAAAGATATTACCCAGATAAAGAAAAATAACTCACTCTAGTACCCAATATAAAACTAAGTATATTTGAAGTACCCTCTGGTCATCCTTTATCCCTCACTCTGCATAACACTTTTATTATCTTTGTAGCACTAATTGCCATTCAAAATAATCTTTATCAATGGGCTTTCTGTCTCTCTACTTACTAGAATATAAGCTTTATGAGGACAAGAAATTTGTCTGCTTAAGTATTGAGTCTCCATTACCAAAGAGAACACCCGGTACTTTCTGGTTGTTGAATGAACAAAAGATCATCAATCATAAATGCAAGTGCTTTCTTCAGATATCACTTCACAAAATTATTACACATCAGATAGAAAAGTCTAACATAAATCTTACTAGCTAATTTTAAAGCTATATAGTTCACCTATTTTTAAAAAGTGCAATAGCCTTCAAATGTATCCTGGGTTTTTTCAATATTGGCATCTTATTTTACTTTTGTTACTCTCTACCATTAAATATTTTTCTTCTACAAAAACAAAACCACTTCAAAAACCTGTCAAATTAACAAATGTTGATAATTATCCTCAACTGCCTGCTTTAGCGTGAATTTAAGATCTGTCATACATCTTACTAATTAGAATATAGCCAAGTTTCTTTCATTAGATGTCTAGATTCATATATACTATTAGGAAACTAGATTTAGATTCACAATAATCTGAAAAAATCATGAAACATTAGAGAACATCAATTTTAATGTTTTCCTACCTGAAATGACCACAAAAATTTTACACTCAGGCATATTCTAGCTTAAACTTATGATGCATTTAAGATTACTGTAAGGAAAACTCAAACAGAAACTGCAAAATAAACAAACAAAAAATAGTCAAAAGGCTTCACTGAACAAAATAATTGTTAAATAAACGACTTGGAGGCAATCTCTTCCAAAGGTTTAGCTAGAATATTCCTTGGACTTTGTTACAAAAATTCACTTAAGACCTAAAGTTGACCCAGTAAAAGAAACCTGATTAGAATGTTAACTTTCTTTTAAATAGGATCTACTATAGACTCCAATTAAGAAAATTTCCGTTTGAATACTAAGAAAGAAAAAAGTGAGTTTTCACTTTCAAAATGGTGGTAGAATAACATCTATGAATATTTACACCCATGATTTAGTCATTGAACAAAAGATTAAAAATTGATGCATGCTAAAATATAATATGATTGATCCTATAAAATTTAACACCAAATAAATCCCAAGAATGTCTTATACTTATTTAAATTTTATTTGATTATGTCTTTAAAATAACAGATATGTAATAAGAGTCTGTAATAATAGATTAACAATAATGTTTTTTAGAATGTAGAATAATTCTCACCTTTTATGGGTCCCAAAATACTTAAAGAAATGTTAACAAATGTGAATTGCTGTAAAAGTGAAATTTAAACTAATCACAAAACCAGAATTTTCTAACTTCCTCAAGCTAAGTTGAGTAAATGGTTCAAAGTTTGGCTAAAGTTTGAGGTTCTTTCTTGTTTAATCCAAAACAGTTCATTTTTCCTTAAAGGTAATCAAAATAGTCAGACATGGTACAAATCATTTTGTTGGAAAAGAATTATGTCTGTGGTTTATTTAAATAATGTAATACCAATAAGGGAAACTTTAAAGAATATAAAGTATTCAAAATATATAGAGAAATAAAAATGGCAAAACAAAAATATAAAAGAAAATTAACTACAGGGATTATTTTGTAGATACCACTGATATATTGGTCATAAGCAACTATAATATATAGAGAATAAAATCTAAGTAATAGCTATCAAAAGGAATAGCTCCAAAAGTTCACCTTGAGGGAAAACTATTAACTACTTACAAATATAACTATTATAAACTATAGTCAGTATTCCAATAAGAAATTCTTGAATTTCAGATAAAAACTAAAATAGAAATTTAAGGAGATGTTCAAAAATTTTATGTCCTAATAAATAAATTAGTCAAGTTACTATTTCTAAGTCATATCCTACATTAATCTATTAATGTAATCCAAGAAATGGTATTTTTCCAAGTCAGTAAATAATAAAAACACCAGCTACATTTTAAAAACTACCGGGAAATTAGTAACAGAAACAGTTGTGGATTCTGTACAAAGCAATATGGAAATCTTGAAGAGAAAAAGGACAGAGTATCTAAATCTATTGTGTTGATATAACAAAGCCCGGACTTAAAAATAAAAGCAAGATTTGCTGGCTTTACTTATGCTTTAGGTAGAAGCTTTTTACTACAAGAATTCAACTGCTGAAGTTCATTTCCTGTCTTTAATTCTAAACGAGCAATTTGCTGATAATTTCCTGTCTACATTTTCATAAAGTAGAAAGAACATGACTGGTTAAGCTTAATGTTTCAATAACCAAATAAACTTCTGCAAGCATGGTTTAGGAAATTAGACAACTATCTAGAAACTAGTTTTGTGATTATAAAATGCCTGAAAACTGTTTATCTCCCCCAAATGTTTGAACATATTCTGAAAGCCTTTGTGATTGCCTCTCTGACCCCAAACAAATAGAGCACCATTGCTTTGCCTCAGTGGGCCCAGAGCAATTAAAGTCAAAAGGGTCTGAATCCCCCTGAACTCTGAGCTGTTTCAAACATCAACGAGGAAGAAATGCTCTCTGGCTTGGTTTCAGCCTACAGCCCCCTCCCCAAAGCAGAAATGTGCTTCCCATGAACTTTTCATAGACAGATGATGCCTTTGGATTCATAATTAACAGCATTTTTGGTCAAAATTAAACTGGCACGTCACTAAAAGGGACCCATCTGAAATCTAAATTAAGTTGTCAATTAAAGATGAAGAATGACTTGTTATTATTGCCTTTAAAATAGGGCACCCTCTTTCTCCTGTTGAGATCCCACACGTCTTCCATCCGAAACCTATTACAGCAGCTGCAGAAGTAGATCTTAGGAAGTGTGTACTATTTCTTAAGGCTCCAAAGAGGGCATAAGCCATAAAACCATGAGATGCGGGGATAACTGAAAAAAAAACTTCAATAAATGCCAGTTTGTGCCACTCCTCACCTCCAGGTGCCAGCCAGTGGTAGAAAAGGAGTCAATACTAATTACAAAAGGGAGATTTTATTAGACAGATTTAAGGGGAACAGATGAGCCCAAATCCTCCTTTTTATTCTCTACTGTACACTTACCTAATGCTTTCTCCTGTGAGAAAGGCTTAAACAGTAAGCACAAATAGCACAATGAAATTGTCATACTCTTTCAGTGTGGACCTGGACTATTTCAGCCACCAGCAATGTGAGTAGCTGCAGGTGTTGCACTAAATAAAGTAATATAAAGTGTCTAAATTGTAACAGTGGAAGTACTGTTTCAAGACCCTTGTCTGCTTTTTATTAATAGTCAGATTCCTTCCTATCAGCAGCCACAACTACCTTTAGCCTATTATTCAGCAACAATATTTTGATAGGCAAAGATCTATTAAAAACCACTGTTGATATTTTGTGACCATAGTCATTTTGGAGTTGAATAAGCGTTCAATCTTCTCACAGAAGGAGAGAACGTAAACTTGTGATTCAGGAAAAGAGGAAACCAGAGGTTACAAAGGTGGAGAGGCCAAGTAGAATGAAACAGACCCCCTCCATCAAGTAAAAAACTTGGCAAGATAACTAGAAACAGACCAACCCTAAATCTTTGGGTTCATGAGCTCTTAGTAACATAATTAACTGAAATAAAACTAATATTCCAGTGTTAAATTTCACCTTAACATACATCAGCAGTTACAAGCAATAATAACACCAGGTATAAAGAATTATAATCAGAACGTATTCATTTTGTTTATGGAACACACTTTAGGGTAAGGGGAAACATTCCATAACACATTAGTGTAATTTCTAAAATGGAGAAAAATTATCTACACAAAGAGGACTGTCAAGGTTCCCTTACTCTTTCTATCTCGCAGCATTATGTTGGGGGAAGGTGTGTTGATTAGTTATTAGACGTTTCTTAACAAAAATAGCTCCAGATTGCCTTCCAAATCATTTGTTCTTGAGAAAAGAACCACTAATACCTAGGGGAAAAAAGTGCTGAACAGGAAATGTTTGACCAATGTTGCATCACAAGATATCAAAAGAATTTCACTTTGGCTACTTCAGTGAATCAAGTCAGGGCATTCTTGATTTTTTCAACTAGTGTCCGAGCTTCTACAATATGAATTTTAATAAGAATTAGTGATACTAAATTTTTTCTAAACGTTTCCAACGAGTGAAATAAAGTAAAAATCTTCTAGAATGAAATGTAATAAAGTATTAGCGCTGAGAGAATAGATAAACAACATTAGCAATCTGTGAATAGCATTCAGGAAATTCCATTTATCTGATGAGCTGTTGGCTAACTGAACAGTGTTTCATATGTCACCAGCTAACTAAAGCTCTCCAGTGTGTACACAGATTCCTTTCAAAGACATCCTTAATGTCATTTTGCACATTAGGAGATAGTTTGTTTTGAAGTAACAGGGCAGGCCCAAGGAAGGAATCGTCTTTCTTTTTTTGTTTTTGTTTTAATTGATGCCCATAGGCACCTCTGCACACTTAACTCCCCAAATGCCTAACTCAGGATCCTTGTCATAGGACTGCCTGTGGGCAATCAGCCACGGTCTCTTTTTGAACAAGCTTTCTTTTAACACTTAAAGCCAGGGATGATTTAACAGAAAGTGTCTCAAGTCGGTGAGCTACAGCCCCCTTAGACTCTACCCAAACAAAGCTACTAATGTGTGGTCAGTTTCTTGGCAACTCCACTCCGGGTTGATAACACTCCCGCTTGCTATTCTCCAAGGAGCCGGCTGCTGGAAGACTGCTCGGATCTTCATCCCTGGCCGCCCTGGTGCGGGCGATCCTCCGACTGCTCGGCGCCAACCACAACATGCTACCCACCGTGAGAGAGCAGGACGCGGGCTGTTCTAGTCAGGACTTATCGTCTATCATACTGATTGACGAAACCAAGAGTGAGCAGAAAAAATAAACATGAACAGAGGCTGCAGTGTATGGGCCAGTCAGCTGGGAGTTTTAGTATTTGGCCTTGGTGATCCTACTCTCATGGTAGGTTATCTTTTCCTTGTGCTATCATTTATCATAACTTTGAGGGCCAGGGAGAGAAACAGACCTACGATTTTTCTATTGGTTACATTCATTAGACTGGCTTCTTTTTTTTTTTTTTTTTTCAGCACTCCTTCCTTTGCCCCCCACCCCATAATAATCCCATCCCCTGAAGAACGTGAAATTAAATCTAAATGCAGTTCTCCCCTTTTATTCCTATTCCAGCCCAGATCATTGCAAGTAATTAACCTTTGTTATGCCATCAAACCCAGAATGCAAACCTACATGTTAATTTACTTAAGTCAGGCCCCATAATAAATCTGTTTCTCTAACAGCTAAACTCAATGAAGATTCTGGATGTTGTTCAGTTATTTGGATTACTAACATCTTCTTAAATAATGGCACTTGACTTTTTTAGGTACAAACCATGTTTTGTATTGGCCTTGACAGCCACTATAAAGTACTCCTCCAAGTGTCAGTAACAAAGATGATTTGTATGTGGCTTGCAGTCTTCCAGTGTCTAATAGCTTTCTCATTCCAACCCAGAAACATGGAACACAGGGCAGCTGGTTAAAGCTGATACAAGCATTTCTTCTCTCAGCAGGGCTATTCTTGCATAACCATTTATTTTGCAGAGTTTTAAAGTGCCTGAAGGATTTAATTATGTACATAGACAACCCCTATAAACTCTATTCTAGGGTTTTTATTGACTTTTGTGCTGGGCAGCTCTTAGGCATTTCAATTAAGTGTTTTTATAAGAAAAACTACAATATTGTAAAAAAAAATTCTTTATAGATACTTCTAAACAGTGTTCCCCCCTCTGATTGAATAAACTCTATTTAATTGACAAAAAAAAAAAAAAAATTCTAGGTTAATTCAAGGTTTATTTTTTCCACTTTGGAAAAATGGAAGGTTTGAGTCTCACACTGTTTTGTGAAAAGGGACCTGCGGGTATCAGTGAGGGAACAAGGGGAGGGGGAGGGGGACAAGATGACTTTGTAACATACTCTGAGAAGTCACAAGGCTACCTGTTACTTGGGAGTTTACTTAAACTCATAAGGGTAAAAACCCAAATGCAAAATTTTACATGTTCCACTTAACAAGTGCAGAATAATAAATTACCAAATTCATTTGGAGCACCCGCCTGACAGGTCTAACCCTCAAAAGTCTCCAGGAGACCCCAAAGCCGCCTTTGTCCGCCTTCTTCAATTGCAGGGCTCAAGTATTTACAAGGCTTCTGCAAACCTGCCTTCATTATGATGTGGGATATTTCAGCCCCAGCAGGTGGCCAACAGGAGACCAGACCTGCCCGTGAAATATGTAATACTTTTTCATATACTTTAACCAGAAATGTGCCCCTCCGCAACTCTCCTAACTGGTCTAATTTCCCTTTCTCCTCTTAATCTCCTCAGCAAGCCATGAGCTTGCATTAAAATCTACCTAAAACATTTCACCCACAGGCAATGTAATTCTGAAACAAGCAACCAACATTTCACAGCTCTGGAGTAATAGATTAATTTGAACCTAATGTTGCCCGTCGTTTACTGCTCCAAATGTTCTGGTGTAGACATAGCCCCAAGGCACGGTGCTGTGGCATGCACAACTTTGGGAGCCGGAGCTACAGTTGGCTTAACATCTGTGCATCACATTTGCCATGTGCCTCATTATCCTGCACCCCACTGTGCCTACCTGTCCCCCTCAGCTTCTCAGCCACAGGCGATCCAATTTTTTTCCTCTGCAACTAAGAATCTTTGTTCTCCTTCTCACTTACTAAATTTTTGCGAGACCTCTGCACCCAAGCCGTGGGGATTCCGTCCATGTGAACAGCCTGGGCCCCTCATATTCTTAATTCTCCATTAGGAAGAGGAAAATCACAGCGTTAAGTTTCTGACATGCCACTGCATAAATTGTGCCATGTGCAGTATCTACTGCAGTCTGTGACCAAACATGAGAGCGTGTAACAAAGCATGGCACTGTTGGGTTTGATTTTAACAAGTTTGGTCAGTTTCAATTATCTGTAAGCAAAGAAAGAGGAACTTCCAATTCCAGATTGAAGAGGGACCAAAACAAAATAGTTGCAGAAACAAGACTGTGACATCAAAAATTAAAACCAAGGGTCTTGAGCCATTTAAGGGGTTAGCACGTCAAAGTATATTGCCACAAACAGTTGATAGATACACCCCTTCCCCCCAAAAAACAAGGCTTTAAAATTATATGTAGTCACCAGGCCAAGCAGCTGCTTAAATTTTAATCCTGCTTAAACACTAAAAGAATCGTATGACTCCTTTATTGGTTTTCCATTGGAAGTGTTTGGGGCACCCATTTAACAAGAGACAGAATAAAGATTTAGTCCTGCCAAGATAATTAAAAATATGCAAAATAAAATAAAACATGTGAAACTTAAATAATATCTGCTGTTATTGTTATGAAGTATTATAGGTATTATTATTAATAATAACATCGACAGTGAAGTAGGTAAAAGGCAACAGAACAGCCGCACTAGGGTTTAAATATAAAAAAGCCATCATCCTTGTCACAAGACAGGAGAAAAAATTCAAGCCAGAGGACTTAGCCTCAAAAAGACCAAAGCTACAAATAAAAATCAAGTTCAAACATTGTCTACATATTACAGTCGACAAGCTGGATTTAGACAGTAGTCAACACATAAGAAAAGTGGCTTAGTGCTCTTCAATTATTTTCTAGTATGATAGGAAAATAATTTCCTATCATTTAGTTTTAAATGGTCACTTTCACAGAGCTAATAATTAAAAGATAAATCTGATTCAAATGATTTCTACAACCCATTACTCAGATTTTTAATCCCTAGATGAGAACAAAATTGAGGTCTTGGAAGAGAATGTTTTTAATGCCTTCCTCAAGTAGAACTATGTTGTGTTCTAGAAATTATATTGGATTTCCACGCTCCCCCACATAATCCTCAAAACCTATATACTACAGAGCACTGAGTCTTGAACATTTCATTATATGCTTGAATTAATTTATCCTATATGGAGTTTGTTACCTTTACAATAAAAAAGTCGCCGTTCATTATTGAGAGTGGACAGATGGAACATGTTCAACTTAAGACATCAATAAGAAGAGAGGGAAAAACTTATAATCCATGTGGCCCAACCTTCTCCATCTGGTAGTTCCTGGCTTGTCTGCCAATACTTTTTTTTTTTCTCAAATAAAAGTGAACATTTCTCTTTGGAGTTAATGAAACATTCTTCTATATTGACCCTGAGCCTGATTTATAGATAATAAGCAACCATACAATTAGAATGTGATATTTTCCAAAGGTAATCTATGTCATAGGGGAACGTTTTGAACTAACTGAAAAAAAAGTAGAACTACTATTCATCTAAAAGCACTATCAGATAAACAAAATAGCTTTTGCCTTGGTAAATCATGAAGGCCATTGAACAAGTTATTTCAACCTCTAGAAAAATACATTGTAAGCTAGTAAATACATAATTGGGCCGTACAGAGGCTGGCGGTCTCTGGCAGGAAGATTGTCTATACATCCTTCCAAGCCCTAGACCAGGCCACTGGTGCCTAATGTGGGAAGGAAGAGGACTGATTGACAGGTACATCCCAAACCATAGCTATTACATGACCTCTTCACTAAAATGTTGCACACAAGCCTGTCACTCTTTAAAATATGGTAAATCCTATCATATTTCTATAAAACGTAAGGTAATGATTCCACCTATTAACTGAAACACTGCATGTGCCTTTTTCATGTGTTTCCCTTTCCTCCAGTGTGTTTGTTTTTTATTTCTGTTCATTTCATTAAGCTAAGTCATTATATGAAAGGTACTGGACAGTTCTTTATTTATCAGTGCGCTAGCTCCAGGCCCTATAAATGATATTAGGAAACATGCACCCATTTTTTAGCAATAGCTTTCCATTTCAGAAGATCCTTGTAGGGGAAAAGAACTAACTATCTAATTCATGTATTCAGATATTAACAAAATACTTTAACAACTTACCATGTTTTATATGTATTAAAACAATTTTGAAAAGATAGTAATTTAGATACTAAACATATTTTAAACACCATGTGCTTAGCCCACAATCCCAAAAATGTTGACTAAACTGTGACAGATATTCTACAGTGTACTTTTGAAACAGAAATTTTTTTTAAATCTCATTGATATACAAGTACTATATTTAAACCATACCTTTGGACACTAAGAATGTGACTACACGAAACATACTTTTTTTCCAAATTACTTTGTTAAAATGTGATTGAATTCGATTAAACTGGAACTTGGGTCAATATGATACTAGCTAGGTATGTGACCTCTGCCAGTTTTTCTACCTAGCTGCAACATAAGAATACTATAATAATACCTATATCATATGACCGTGAAGATTAAATGAAATAATATATGTAAGTAATGAACATAGCAGCACAACATAAAACAATACATTAGCGATCACTAGTTTTACTATGTATAAATTCAGATTTTTTGTTGGTGTGTCCCAATAAAACTTGATTTACAAAAACAGGTGGTAGGGTAGATACGAACTGCCATGCATAATTTTTAACAAAATTTAAAACATATCATTAGAATCGCAGGAGAACCATCTACAAAAATGATCACAAACCAATTACAGTGGTGCCTCAGTATCCCTCATTAATTTGCCCTGGACCTTGTGATGTGTGCTGAAACTGAGGAGTGGCTAGAAAGGGATGAGTGATGAAGCATTTTCTTTTACCAGGAGGTGTCGTGACTCATACACGTTCGAGCCAAGTGCTAAGAGTACCGAACAAGTGTCGAGTACTGAAACATTTCCTTTTTATCAAAATATGAGGAGTTCTGGGTTTGACAAGCTCTGAAGCCCACTAGTACCAAGGGATGACTGTAATCTGAATCTGTGGGATCATTATAAGGTGTAGCCAGAATTGAGAACCTCATATAAAGATGTCAAAATTCAGCAAATTGGTGGTGTCCTTACTGCTCTGTTTTGGCTATTTCATTAGTATCTTCCTGTAGCAAAGCTTAGCTCAGTGATTTTCATATAACTGATAGGCAATTATCAAATAGAGAACTACTCGTTTTATGTCTCAGTGTGTATTACCTAAATTCTTAGTCTAAGAGTTAAGTTTATACAAGTTGTACAGCATGTTCAAGGATGCATTTCTATGCGTTGGTCTGGAAACACATTTTTGTTTCCTGTTTATTTGACATCTCTCTATTCATGTTCTTTTAATACTGTTATTTGCTGAATTGTGTCCTCCCAGAATTGGTATGTTGAAACCCCAACCTCCAGCACCTCAAATGTGGCTGTATTTGGACATAGGGTCTTTAAAAGAGATTATGCTAAAATGAGACCATTAGGGTGGGTCCTAATCCACTGTGACTGGTGTTCTCAAGAAAAGAGAAAATTGGACACAGAGAGAGAAACCAATGGTACAATGAGAAAAGGCCATGTGAGAGCACAGGGAGAAGGTAGCCATCGACAAGCCAAAAAGAAGGGCTTTAGATAAAACCAAACCTGCCAACACCTTGATCTTGAATATTGAGCCTTAAGAACTATGAGAAAATAAACTGTTGGTTAAGCTAAGCAGTCTATGGTATTTTGTCATGATAACCTCCACAAATAAATTAACAGAAGTATATTCATTTCTCCATTCATTGGCCCATCCACAATTAGGGTTCTAAACTACCCTTCTCTCCCAAATGTTCTACCTCCCAATATAATCTACAATGTATCATATTTATTTATATGTCTCAAAGTCCACAAAACTGAGATTTCTTAGGTTAGCGACATCCTTGTCTACCTAACACCTACTATATACAGGGCACAATAGCCAAATGAGTGAGTGAATAAATAAATGCAAGAACAAACACCTAAATAGCATACCAAATGAATGAATAATCAGTACTTATAATAGACCAGTTTCTGACTGCATCAAAATCAGCCCTATACCTGACATATAGTGCCACCAACAAGTGTTACTGATGAGCAAAGCACACAGACATAAATACGTATCGGAAGAAAAGGACAGAACAATGCACAATTCTACAATATCTGGACGACTATAACAATTCAATCAACAAAATCTACAAATATTCTTTGCTTAAGATCTGCAAACCACCCTGGCCCTCTGCCCAAGGCAAAGATATGTTCAGTCTAGTTTAGAGCTATCTGTATCCTTTCTACTTTGAGGACTAGAAAAAGGTGGCTGAGATGTGAAAAATCTGGCCAGATATGGCAACCAGCTTTTGAAAACTTTGATCCTTAAAACTCTGTGTTTAAATAATGTGCAAGTAAGAGGTGACATAAGCTGGATTACATTGATATGGAATTATGGAATTATTGATAAGTAATAACATTTGAGCACAGTGACTTAGAACACGTCACAGCCAAACACGGGCCTAGGAAGCCACCACAGTATTACAGGCATTTTATATCACTCAGTTGTGGCACAGAAGCCAGAAGGTGGCCCTCAGAGATTAGTGGTGATGAAACAATGGGAATTAAAGTGAACCAGCTAATTTTAAGTTTCACTCTTTTCCTTTCTATAATTGAATGAAACTGAGGTTATAAAGCCCATTTCAGAATTTATTTTTAAACTAACCATAAGAAGGTGTGAGCAGACATCTTATTTTTATTGGTATTTATATTCTGCATATGCTTAAGCACAAACTTGCAAAGAATTAACCACTCCACCAACCCAATGGATCTTGCAGGAGCCTGGAGTGTTTTGAAGGGAATGGGGGTGGGAGGGGGTGACCTGAAGCCCACTCCCTTGGGTCAGTGCATGCTGGGAGGGGAAATGAGCTACAGAGCAGACAATTTTCAGCTTCAGTGATTTTACTTTCTTTACCAGTTTTCTTTTACTCACGAAAACACACTGACAAAACAAAGGACACAAAATTAATGACCCATGCATTCTGTCAATTGACTCTTAGTAGCAGTGGCCAGTTCACCTTAATTTTTTTGTTCACATTGAACATGTAGCCCAAGGCATTGGTTAAGGTTCACTTAAGAATTCTTCAAAGGCATCACTTGGTTTTCATTAATTTGTTAACTGTAACTTCTCTTTGCTGCTGAGAAACCCACAAACTAAGTGAAGGCCTTTATGCAAAATCAAAGAACAAAAGGCAAATGTTTTGATCAACCAGTTCTTCGTTTACCTTTAGAACAATCATCATTCATGAAAATTAGAAAAGATTATAGCTATCAGATTTTTCTAGAACTTAAACTTAATTTAAACCTCCTTGATTTTTTCAGAAATCCAAGTGTCCACTTTCTGCTATTGTAGAGGGGCAACACTGTGGCTTATTATTTCTGGGTAATTATATCTTAATTATTCTTGTGGTCTTTAAGAAATTAAGAAATAAATTTTTATGACCTCTAATTGGAGTATTCATGAAATATGGTCAACTAAATAAAATTTAAGAGCATAAAAGGCAATAAGAACTCAAAAATACAGGGTTGGGCAAAAGTAGGTTTATAGTTGTGAAAATGCAAAAAAGTTTATTCTTGTATTATTATTTATTAATTATTGTATCATTTTCCATGTGGACAACTGTAAACCTACTTTTGACCCACCATGTATCTATAAATGGAACTTAGTACATATCTGTACACAGATTACACTATCTTTCAAGATACTTTGCATTGCAATTTTATTGCACTTACTGGCCCACAGTAGACACTTAGATATTAGAGAAAATGTTGGTATGTGCTCAAAAGTTACAAAGAATGTTCAGTTCTATGAATATCTTTTTTCATAAAATTTCAAAAAAGTTGAACAGTTTTATAAGAACACGTAAGTTATGAATACTGAGGAACTAATAGTAGGATCTGGGCTTTCTTTATCAAATTTGAAACCAGAACATAGGGCAAGACAACAGTTGTTTTGAAGCCTTGCAAGAAGTTGGTAGTTTGAGCATTTGTCTTCATTAAAAACAACCAGAAAAACAATATTGAGACAGTTCTAAGTGTAAAGGAGTCCATCATGAGATCATTTGGTAGTTTTCAGCAAAGGAAATAGATCCCGTGAAGCAAATGTACCATTCCTTTTCTATAAGCTTCTCAGACAGTTATAAAATATGATAGCAATGCTAGGTTGGTACTTCGTGTTAGTTGCATGTGTCAGCATTTCCATTACAAGCCCTTGAGTTCCAAGGTTTTATAATTCAGCTGTGAGAAGTTACTTTAGAAAGAAAGTTGGCAAGGCAGTCTTAACCAGGGAGTTTATCAAATTGAACAAATCTTTGTTTAGCCATCTCTCAGTTCTGTGAGCCAAGGTCTGCTCCCAGTTAGCCGTGCCAAACTCACAATGACTTCGATGCCAAAAAGAGGTTTTTTCTCTCTCTTTAAATTCACTGCACAAGAGCTTCTCTCATTCTTGTTTCAGAAGCCGCCAGGATCCAGCTCATATCCTGTGTAACCCAGTGGGAGAGGAGCCACATCATATGTAACCCTGTAGGACACATGAATCTAGTCTTGGCCCAGTGTCTCCAGCATGAAATGTGGACAGCACTACAGAGAGATTTGGAACTTTTGAATATGTGTATAATTAAAATGTAGGCATATCATACTACTGAAAAGTGAAGTAGTGCTCATTTATTAACAGCCTTGTTGACTATGGGAGCAAGTGTGTATTTCAGTGGGGTTCTGATTACTCAGAATATGAGCTTAGCTCACATTATCTTTGATGAAACAGAGGGAGGAAAATCAATGCAAGCTGTATATATCATTTATTGGATGTCTATTGTATTATCTTTTATATGCATTTATTTTATTGACATTTTGATGGAAATTTATATAAAACTGTTCTTGATCTGATGTAGGTACAAGGCAGTTTTAAAAGTATTTTATTATTTTAGAGAGAGGGGAAGGGAGGGAGAAAAACAGCAATGTGTGCGAAATGCATCGACTGGTTGCCTCTCGCTTGTCCCCAACTGGGGAATCGGCCTGCAACCCAGGTCTGTGCCCTATGGGGAACTGAGCCAGGGAGCTTTCCGTTTACAAACTGGTACTCACTCCACTGAGCCACACCAGCCAGGGCTTAGGCAGTATTTATCAAATATAAAATTATACTACTTACAAAAATATAAGGAATTTAGAAGAAACAGCTCTGGACAAGGTGGCATCCTAGTTCATTCTTGAATTCTGTCTATTAAAATATTTTGTAAAAACATCTGTATATGCAACAAATGTTATCTGAAGTTATTATGTAGCTACACTAGCCTAGATATCTTTCACACATAAAAATATAGATTGGACAAAAACTTCTTCACTAGATTAATTGAAGTATAAGAGGGGAGAGAAGATATGCATAGAGATAACCATAATAAATTATCTAAATGCTATGCATCAGAAGAAGAGAACAGAAAGGGTATTTTGGTAGGTCAGAAAGTACAGAGTTTTAAAAATAGTAGCCTTGGCTGGTGGCACAGTGGATAAGGCACGGGCCTGCGAACCCAAAGGTCGCTGGTTCAATTCCCCAGCCAAGTCACATAATCAGGTTGCAAGCCAGGTCTCCAGCCGGGTCTGTAGCTGGAGGCAGGTGAAAGGCAGCCACACATTGATATCTCTCTCCCTCTCTGCCTCTCTTCCTTCCCTTCTCTCTAAAAATAATAAATGAACTCTTTAAAAAAAAAAGTATAGAGTTTTACAATAGGTTTAACTGAATATTAACATTAATAAATCTGTATCATACAGTAACATTTAAATATTTAAATTTTATATAGAACAAGTACATTTATAATATTTATAGTTTCATAAATATTTATAATTAATTTGTGTGTTTAAATACAATATCCATTGAATTAATATAATCATGTCTCAGACCAAGTCTATCCTTATTAAAAACCTGCACTTAGAAGATTTGTTGACAAGTCTATTATCACAGGTTAGAACTATAAATTTACACAGTCAAGGTAGCTGGCTTATATAGAGGCACTAGGAGGCACCGCACCACATGGCAAATTTAGGTGTCATCAACAGTTTTGGAAAGGCTGCACCTCAGCAGAAGGCTTTTATAGATGGCAGACTAGCAGAAGGCTAAAGCCAGGTATGGTTTGGGTTTGTTCAATGTCTTAATCTATTCCTAAACTTTAGACTTGGCAAAACCAAACAGCATTTTGCCACGTACTTTCTTCCTTAGTTTCTAAGCCCATGTGCATTTTCTTTTTTTTAGATTTTCAGTGATATCTTTAATTAATTTATTTGTTTAAATTTAATTTTATTGTTGTTGTAATAAATACATCCATCCCCTTTTTCTTTCCCTCTGTCCCCTTTCCCACTCACCCACTCCCCACCAAAATCAATCCCAGTTGTTGTCCATGTCCATGGTTCTTCCATGCTAGTTCCTTGACTAAACTGCTGCCCTTCTTTGCCTCTTCTTCTCCCCTCCTACCTCCCCCTCCCCTCTGCCCACTGGAGATCTATTCATTGTATTCATGTATCTGGTTCTTTGCTTGTTTGTTTGTTTTGTTCATTATTGTCCTGTAATAGGTGAGATCATATGGTATTTGTCTTTCACTGACTGGCTTATTTCACTAAGCATAATACTTTCCAGTTCCATCCATGTTGTTGCAAAGGGTAGGAGTTCTTTCTTTCTGCTGTGTAGTATGCCATTGTGTAAATGTACCAAAATTTTTTGTTCCAATCATCCTCTCATGGGTACTTAGGCTGTTTCCAGCACTTGGCTATTGTAAATAGTGCTGCTATGAGCATAGGGATACATAGGTTCTTATGAACCATGTGCATTTTCAATAAAAGTTAATCCATACATTTCTTACTTCTTTACACTTATCAGATATTTTTCTGTAAGAGATATTTGACATTCAAAGCCTGTCTTTTTAAAACCAGAAGGTATTTTTTTAGCTTTTTTACTTTTTTACTAAATGTTTTTAACATTCCCCCCACATAGGAAGTTGCATCCTGCCAAGCATAAATGACTGTGAACGTGAACACAATATGTTAATCCACTACCAAAATGTTTAAACTTGCTTGGAAATTGCTACTTCATGAAAGTGCCCACAATTGAAAAAAAATCAAAACAAAACTGAATCTGTCTGCACTTAGACAGTGGCTGGTATGATTTAAATTTAAAATAATGTAGCCCTGGCTGGTGTGGCTCAGTGGATTGAGCACCAGCCTATGAACCCAAGTGTCACTGGTTTAATTTCTAGTCAGGGCACAGACCCAGGCTGCAAGCCAGGTCTCCAACTATGTCCCCAGGTGGAGGCAGGTGAAAGGCTACCATATATTGATGTTTCTCTCCCTTTCTTCCTTCCTCCCTTCCCCTCTTTCTAAAAATAATGAATAAAACCCTTTAAAAAGTGAAAAAAATAAGAACTTTCCTAAAGTTGAGCAATAAGAGAAGCAAGAAATGTCTCTTTGGTATGTCATAAAAGGAATTCTCAGCAAGTCTATTTGTAAAACAAGCAACTGCTTTTTTTTTCCCCCCTTGAGCTATTATGTTTCATTTTGTAAAAGTCATTTGGAACATACACCAGTGAAAACTATACTAATTTACCAGGACCTTAAACTTATATATCTTTATGGTAAGAAGATATGTATTTATATGTTATACATTTATTCAGAAAACTGTTGCTTATGGAATATATCAATATATATTTTATATTATTTTCTGCACTTATGTATTTGTAGAACATTTTTCCCAAAATAAAAGTTGTGATGATACTTATAATGGCTTAACACAACTTAATGCCTACATATAAAGTCATCATAAACATATTTAAAAAAGGAACTTTAATAAAGGAATAAACAAAAAACCTACCCTAATCACATTTTATACTTCTTTGTATCCCAACCATATTTAACACAGGTAGGTTCATAATAGCTACTCATTACAGTTTTACTGGATTAAGCTGAATTGAATCCAGTAGCAGAAGTGATAAGTCATATTGTGATGATCCAAAGGATAATGACATTAATTCCTATAAAACAGTTAATAATTGTTATCAGAACTATTTGTATAAGTTATTCCTTATAACTGTCATATGATGCCATTTTGTTGTCAATGAAATGCGCTCTTCTGCATTCCCACAACCATTAGGCTGTAACTGCATTATAGCACTGAGCGTATTGTTTCAAGGAGGGAAGGTGAAAATATATAATTGGAGTGAGTAAACATGTATAATTAACCAGAAGATACCTACCATCAGGAAGAAAAAATACAGGCTGAGATCTATGGTATAGGGAGTCAACCTGGCATATCCCAAATGCCCTTCCAGGAATACATCATCAATGGACTTGTCTCTCAATCTAGGAACTGACTTCCAGCTTTTGCTTTAGCCCCATTGCCCGAGATTTGCAATCCAGCAGATATTGCCGGAGTCTCTCCCTTCTGATTTAGACACTCATTCATTCATTCAGCTGACACTAGAGAGCACCTATTTCATTAGAGGCACTGTCCACCAGAATATTTCTTCTCTTCTTGAAGTATATAGTCTAGTGACTTCATCACCTTAACAGCCCATTCTCTCAGAAACAAAATGGTTTTTGGACACTTTATTTTCACTTTTTTATATTAAGAAAACATGTTGAATGATTCCTGACTTCTTATGTTAAATATTGACATTGTTTTCAACAAGTTACAGTCTTGACAAATATGATATTACTTTTAGATAACCTCTCATATAAGGTATGAAAAAGCAAAGAAATATCTATCAGGTGTCATAAGGAAAATGAGGGGAAAATTTGCAAAAACATTACAGAGGACTTAGAATATGTCAGGACAGTGAAAAAAGCTGGAATTAGACAGAGAAGAACCTATCAAGGGTAAAAAAAGAAGAGGGGGTCCTTCCTTCCTCACAATGCATGACTGGTATTGTTGCTAGCAGACGGTGGAACCAGCCAGACCACAGCTTCTGATATTCTGAAGGATCAGAGAGCTACCAAAGGAAAGGATGCATGAAGACTTGAAACTAATTGGACCTCCCTAGTAATCCAGCTCCTCCAGGTTTAGATAATTTGTCCATAGTTACACAACTACTATCTCTACACATTGCTTACAATGGCTTTTGTAGTTGAAAGAGAGACTAACAGCTTGCATTGGTGAGAAAGAAAAGCTGACATTATCCATTGCCCAGGACAAAACACCCAACAATGGATCTCACTTCCTCTTTATAAATTAGACACCTATTCAATGCTTCCTACTCAGACACCATTCCTAAACTGGCAAAAACAACTTGTAGACTTTGGTTTTTGTCTGTGCTTACATTGCTTCACCTGACCACCAGGTATAGGGACCCCCTCATGGGGGAGGGACATAGGTTAAGTGCAGATTATTGAACAAAACAAAACGATGTGGCTCAGGGGAAGTCTCTATAATCAGCCTATTTATATATTATTATTATTATTATTATTATTATTTCCTCCTGAGGGGATTAAGCTGGAAAATGTCAAATATGTTGATCTCCTTGGAAGTAAGATGCTATTTCAGAAGCATAAACTAATCTGATCTCAATTCATATGGTAGCACAGACTTCATTGGCCAAATCCATTACAATCATCTAGTATTTCCATCAAAATCATGCTCTGTTATGACAACCATTTTCAAGTACTGACTTCTGGATTGTGGCTTAAACATGATAAATTCCCACTTTCGGAAGACATCCAGCTGGTGAGTCTACTTCAGCTGCCAAGATGATGTTCCACACTTTCCACATCTGCTTCAGCTCCTCTGTCACAGCCTCATTACTAATTTTGTTCTTCATTTTTTTAAAAAGTGGGAAATTTTGTTTCCCTGGAGCGGACTGTAATTGCACAGCCAGGATGGATTTTTATTTGAGCGGTTTCAATTTACAGACATGATATATTTATACCTTACGTTCAAAGTAAGTCCTCTCCTGACTTTCTCAGTGGTTTGGGCTTTACCGCAAGATTTAGGTGCTCTCAAAAAAGAAATCCAAAGATACTTAAACCTATTTTTAAATATTCATTCTCAAATTTTTCTAGAATTTTGTCAGAAAATGCTTCAAAAATACTTAGCCTCATCTAGTTTCAAATCAAACCAATATAAATAATGGGTAGAATTACTAACCTGCAGGGAATGTCACCCTAAATTTCCTGGCGCTGACTATGTAACCATAAGCATGACTGGTGTGTTTACTGAAGGCCGTGTTTACTGTATAAGGTTCCCCCAAAACTCATGTAACTAATGCAATATGATAACCACTAGGGTGCTACTGTGACGTAAAGGATATATTACAATCTTGTCCAATTCAAACAAGAAAAAAAAGAGTTGACTTTAATGGTCCTGCCCTCTAAACAAATACATTGCCTGTTCTACTGAACTTAAAAGTCAAGGTTATATATAAGTTATCCTGACATAAAAAAATTCTATTGCATACACATTCCAGTACCAAGATATTATTTATTCTTGAATCAGTTATTCACAACAGTCAACTCAAGGAATTAAGCATTATAAAGGCTATGACTTTTACTGAGAGAATGTAAGGAAAAACTGAGCAGACTCAATAGCACAGATTTTCCAGGGTCCCAGCTTAGCAGGGCAGGCTTAGAGACATCTTTTCATTTCCAAGATACCAAGATGCTAATTTTCCTGAAATAAGTCCTAGGCAGCAAGAGCTGGAGCTGAGCAAACTGACACAGCTTTTCAGCGGCTTCCAGGTAGATGGACAGCTCAGTGATAATGAATGTAAGAAGAATGATGCATAAATGGTCCAAAAGTGAAATACACTTGATTTTAAAAAAAAAGGTTTGTACTATTTTTAGATAGAGGGGAAGGGAGGGAGAACGGGAAGAAGAGAAACATTGGATGTGCCAGATCGCTTGCCTCTTGCACACCCCCAACCAGGGACCCAGCCCACAACGCAGGCATGTGCCCTGACCAGGAATTAAACCAAAGACCTTTTGGTTTATGAGCCAACATCCAAACCATTGAGCCACACCAGTCAGGGCTGATTTTTTAAAAATTTTATAGTTGGTTCAAAAATTGAATTAAAATGATATTTATGATAGAAGGAAGGAAGGAAAAAAGGGAGGGAGGGAGAATAAAACAAAAGAAAGGAGGGAATAAGGCAGGAAGGGAAAGGAAGAAAGAAAGAAAATAATGAGCAAAGCCAGAGCAATATAAATAGCCTGGTATAAATGTACCTGGCCCTCAGCTGAGGCTACAATATGCATTATAAACACCAAAGAGTGTCAAAAGCATTTTAAGAAATTGGTCATCCCTTTCCACTTTGTGAGTAATACTTGGGAATGGGATAAAAAAATAATAATGGTCTTTAGGGAATGTTTAAGAATGAGGTAATTTGCATGTTTCTTCCAGAAAACATTAAGTGTATCCTTCTCCTCTGCCAGGATAATTTTGAATTTCTGGCATCAAAGCTGAAATTCTCTACCAATGTTGATCAATCTCCTGTTACCACTCTATATTTATGTTGGGTAATAGTTTATTCTATGCAGTATTAGACTCAGGCTAGCCTGCTATTTAATCTTCAGGTTTTTACTTAAGGACTCATTGAAGAAAATCCCTGAACTCTATGTAGACCAATTTTTGTGCAATTTTTAGATTCTAATTCTCTGATTTTGGTACTATGGCAACTCAGTCAAGAAGGGTGAAGTGATTGCTTCTCTAGAGAAAGGCCTTGAATAATTAAGATTCTTCCCTTCTCCCTTTCCTTTTTCCGTTCTGTCACATAATAGTTTGACTTTTTTTTCAACCATCAAGTATGACCAGTGAGCTGTAGAGGAGCTGCCTGAATTACATGGATAATTGCTTTTATTTTCTTTATGTAACCTACATATTGTACTTTGATACATGCCTACCTTGATATCTGATTTCATAAGAAGGCAACTACCATGTATAAGTAGACTTCAGAAAATTAATGACAAAGACATTGTGATAGAATCATACAAAGGAAAATCATAAAACCAAAGTATAGAGCTAGAAAGGAATTGAGTTTATATTTGCAATCACCCTTTTCTCACATATTTGAAACTGAAGCCAAGGGAAATAAGACAACTTGCCCAAGTCATAAGGTTATTTCCAGTTGCTCATTATTAAAAAAAAAAAAGAAAGAAAGAAAGAAAGAAAAAAAGGTAAGTCCATTGGTATGTCCACTGCTGGATTAGCCTCTCCTCCCTGCCTTCACCAAATCCTTCTTGGCTCTTCTCTGACCCTTGTGCTTCTGAGTTTGTTGTTGCTGCTTTTGGGCATTTTGTTTTGCTTTTGGTAATTGTTGCATTTGGTTAGATTGTGCTAGCTCACCTTTCAGATGATACGCACCTCAAAGATTATGTCTAACAATTCTGAGTACACCCATATCAATGTCTTGTGGAAGAGGAGTAATCAACATAGATGTCATTGAAGGCCACTACACCAAAATTTTGTCACAAAGAATTTAAGCACTTCCACTGCCTTGAAGAATTCTAAACCTATCAAGTCACAGGGAGGTATTTAAGGTTAATAATATCAACTCATTGTATTCGGTTAACAGCACCTTTATATGTCTAATCTCTTTTAATTCCAACAAAGTAGCCATTTTAGCATCCTTGTTTTACAGATATGAGTGAGGCCTGACAGTGTCTAGGGTTTGGAATCTCAGGCTCTCTCTACTCTACCATGAGCACAAAAAGGTCTGTCCTAACAAGTTGTATCATACTTAACAGGCAGCGCTACAAGCTCAAGGAAACCAGGACGATGTCAAGGCAAAAGGGAAAACTGTCTTACACTTTTCTGTTTCCTTTTCCTTAACTGCTGGCTGCTTTCTCTGGGAGGAACAATTTGGGCTGTTCTAATAGCTACCATTTTTTAGAATATTTTATTTATTATTTTTAGAGAAAGGGAAGGGAGAGAGGTAGAGAGGGAGAGAGACACCAACGTACGGTTGCCTTTCACTGCCTCCAGCTGCAGAGCTGGCTGGAGACCTGGCTTGCAACCTGGTTATCTGCCCTGACTGGGAATCGAACCAGTGGCCTTTGGGTTCACAGGCTGGTGCCTTATCCACTGTGCTACCAGTCAGAGCCCCTATTAGTTACCACTTTTCAGCTCTCCATTGTTCAATCTGTTTTTTCCCCACATGTTTTAGAAGTGGTAACTCAAATCTTACATTATCTGATGTGATCAGTACTGAAAGCATCTTTGAATGCTATGCTTAGGTTTTGTGGCTCTTGTGTGATCATGACATCTTTCCCCCTTTCCCTCAAAATATCTTCTGTTTTTCAATGAAGGATCTACTGAGTTCAGGGCATACTGACTAAAAGCACTCTGTGAAGAATATGCTCACTCAAAGCAGGTTAGTGCATAGCCTTGGGAGCTTGGCTGTGGAGGTTCAAATCTCAACAGTTCATGAGATGTGTGACCTTGGACAACTTATTTAATTTCTTTGTGCCTCAGTGTCCTCCCCTGTAAAATGGGTTTTTATGAGAGTTTAATAAGTGTATTCATATAAACTTAGAATAGTGACTGACACAAAGTAACTACTTAAATATTACCTATTATATCTGAAAGTAGGTATATACTTGGGGAAATGCTAATAAATCTCAAATTTTTCATTAGCTGTTTTTAATTGGTTTGTCCCTTTGTTTTTAGATAACATTGGACTCCTTGACATTTGGTCCACTAAATGCTTCATTCATATTGGTTCCAAAACTGGCTAAACCTAACCATTCCATTATGAAATTTGCCTTTCAAAAACGAATATACCTAGTGATCAAAGATCTAAAGAATTCATGTTGGAACTAATAAATAAAACTCGTCTGCTGTGATGTGTTCATTTTCATTAAAAAGACATCAGTCTGTTCCATTAGAAATAGAACTTAATCTCTGACAGGAGTTTCTCATTTTCCAGTTATTCTCTAGGGAGTATACCCTGGCATGCTGGCAATGATTTTTTTCTCTTTTCTTTTTTCTTTTTTTTTTTTGGCTCTGCAATTGTGGTTGCAAATGGTGTCATTGTTCTTGGTTAAATCTGCGAAAAGTAAGCCTGCCCCTCTCATTTTTTTGGCTTCATGTTGAAGTAGCCCTCATGGTAACAACCTATATGAGTTTATCAATCTCTGTTCACTGCCCATATTCCAGTATGATCAACATCCACTAAAATAGTTATACACTGAGCTTTGTTTTCCCCCTTTTCAGTTTCTGTGTTTGTCAAGAATGATAATATATACTGAAACAAAATCTAGATTTTTCTATTTGTTGAGAGGAAGAAGGCAGAATAAATACTTATCCTTTCATTTCCTTGCAGGCAGGAGAAACAGATTTAGTTGTCACTTGCTAATGAATACTGTCTCTGAATATTTAAAACTACTTAGTCATACTTAGGACAGATGTTTAACAAAACATTAATTATAAAGATGGTACTTACTATGTGTCAGAATTCAGTGTGTAGATTGGAGATTAGCTCTAATGGTTCCAACAATATGGGGAAAAAAATACAATGAAAAACATTCCATCATGGACTATATTTTCCCTATGTAGCTTGTTCATTCCTATTGAGATTCCAGGCCCATAATTTCCATAATAACGTTTCCTCTCAAGTGTTTTCTTTACAAGTAGTATAAACATTTGCAGCTTCTGCCTGAAATATTAGAGCCTAGATAAAGTTAAATAAATGTAATTTTACAGTATGGTGAGAAACAAAGAAATGTTCGAGAAGATGGAAATAAACCACCTTTTCTCCTTTTTTGTTTGTTTTTTTTTCTTTTTTCTTTTATTTTTGCTTTACTAATAGATTTAAACTATTTTTGACTCTTATTTAATAAAAAACTTTACATGCGTAGAACACAGTATTTATTGACTAATTGTACAAGGGTACTGTGTCAATTTAGTGATATAAGATATTCAGAGTTCAGTGTAGATCTACAGTTAGCTTTCTCCTAATTGCATGTTACAGATTAAAAAACTTAAAAAGGAGGATATATCAGTGGTGCATTGTTTATGTTTCCAATCACTTGCTGGGCAATGTTCACCTTCAGGGTTTTATCCTCACATCAAAACAAAAACAAAAAAACCCAGAAAAAGACATTCATTTTCAAGGCTCAAGGTCCCATCTTTGTGAAGAGATAATCAATAGAATCAAGTACCCCTGGAAACAGATGTACTAGGCTGAACCTTTTGCAAGTTCTGTTATTTGCCCATCAAGTAAGTATGGAATAGACGTCTACCTTGTGCTAGGCCCTGGTCAAGGGGTTTGGAATAAGTCAGTGGACAGATGAGAGAAGAAACCTGCTATTCTCTAGGAGTTTCCATTCTAATATCTCATAGCAATATCCTACATTTTAAATATCATAAGCCTTTGCCAAAAACTGCTGCTGACCAAAAGCATTTTAGTAATAATAATATACTTTTATTTTATAGCATATTTTGGTATTTGATTGTCATACTCAAATACCCAAAAACTGGGCCTTTGTGCCTAACTAAGCTTCTCTTGACAAAGCTCCTACCCAAATGGAAAAGTGCAAATGCTTCCTCCAGGAAGCCCTCTCTGATTCATCATGCAGGTAAACTTATGTTATACAGATGCTTCTCAGCAAGGAAAACACATTCTCTAATTTTCCTATACCATTTCAATTCTCATATTTACTCCCCTCATTCCCCAGCTGTGCACTGAGCTGGAGTTACGGGGCTGAGTTGGACAAATGAGACATAACCAAAGTGATGGGTCACTTCACCCTGACCACTTGAGAGCTAGTGATTCCCCTCTGAGGCACTCCCTTGCCACCAAGTATGCACTTAGAATCCTTGGGCAACAAACATAGCATCCAAAGGAAAGCTGGGACACCAAGCCCATTCCTGGAGAAAACCTGCAACTGAACAGCACTGAACATTGATGCAGCAAGACATATATTATTGTTGTATTAATCCATGAGACCTGGGGATCTGTCTGTTGAGGCAACGGACCTTAATTACCATGACTAATACAGTGCCAGAAAAATGAATTTGCTTTGGTTCTGCCCCCAAAGAAATAAGGAGTGACATTGAAGATGCATCAAACTGCACCGTTCAGCTAAGGCTGGGGGCAGAACCAAGTACACTCGCTCCTTAACCCTACTACAGCTGCCTCTTTCCTGAATACTTTCTGTCTCTTCTGCTGAGCCCAAACAAGAAAACTAGTCAATTGCCCTAAAACAATGATCTGGGCTTACATGAACTATTTACTTCTTCCTCCAGATAAAGGTAAAGTCCAGCCAATGAAAAGTGACAAAGCAGGAACTCCTAGGTATAAATTTCTCCTCAGATCATCTAGGGAGCAGCTTCTACACACACACACACGTATGTGCAGGTGCATACAGAGGAGCCTATTCTTAAACATTCTTTTACTTGTGATAGAATGGTTGATAAGATCACAATTAATTTTACCACTGAAATATTAAACAAAATATCTGAGTTTGCTGTCTTAGAGTAAATAAAAGTAATCAAAGGTTAATAACGATTGCTTATATTAACTAAAAACAGGGCCCATTTGCTTGGATAATGTCTTTCCCCTGTTTTAGCCTGAAGGGATTGGGAAAATGGGGAAATATGAGTACAAATCCTCTCTCAATGAAAGCTTTATTATAAAGTAAAACCATTTTTGCTTCTTTTTAATTTTATACATTACACTGTATGTTGGTAGAAAGATAACAAATGAAAATTATTTTTATTCCATTTGGAAAAAAATAAGTATGCCTCAGGGCAATAGTTAAAGTCAATGTAGAACAAGAAAATAAACTATGTTGTTAATTAATAGATTGAATAGGAATCTGATCATTCCGCATGGGGGAGATGCAGAGGTAAGGTATTCTAGGTCTTGAAATTCAAACAAGAAATCTAAGTAGATACGCCAAGTATTATGATACAGTTAACTTCCACATCCCTGGGGAGAATTTGAACCTAACATGTAACATGGGGGAAAAAATACAATGTGCCATTTTCTCTTCCATAAATTGGTGCTATTACTTTTTTGCCTTGACTGCTAGGAAGCTCAAAGACAGGGTCTATACTTTCCCACATCTCTCTTCAGAAGCAGTTGTCAAATATACTGGTTTCTCCCTTCTCCTTTTGCTTCTCAGTATTTATCTTGTGTTTGCTGTCTGTGGGTTTTTTGTACCTGTATTTTGGTTGCAAGCTGCCTCAAGTGCTTTGGGGAAATAATGGTGCTATAAATCAAAACAGTAATAAATTTAAAAACAGCAAAGTATCAGGGACACATATAATTGTATTTCTGAAACCATATAGAGTCCATATAAAAACCACAGAATATTAGAAGGTAAGGGCGTGAGAAGCCAGCTAATCCAAAACCTTGTTACTTGTTACATAGATAAAGAATCAGACCCAAAGACTTAAATAACTATGGAAAACACACAGATAACTGGAGGCCATTTCTCCTGCACCATCTCAACCCCTTTCACTATGAGATGTATCGCTGCTTCAAATACTATACCCATATAGCCACATCCTCTCCTGGCTTAATTATTTTACACAAGATTTTGGAGCTACCTACACAAAGAGCAAGTATTTAAACCTAGCGTGCTATCCAGGCCTATTCTCATCCTTTTCACAGTCTGCTGCTCAGGCATCTGCCAAGGGAAGGAGATGATTCCCATGGATTCCAGCCAGGAGCCTGGCTGGGGGCTGCGCTCAGGGCTAACTTGCTTTGAGAAGCTACATTAGTCAGAAATTAGAACTGTCAGGATCCCTCCCAATTAGGATCTGCTTAAGCAACAGCAAAACAGAAAGAAGTTAACCAACGCCCAGTTGCCAATATTCTTGTTATATAAATCAACCTCAATTTGGGGAAAGATTTTGTTAACCTCATCCTGGGCTATGATGTGTGGTAAATAATGGCATCCTAGAGCTGTTCATTCTAAATCACTGTGCCACCAGTAGGGTAATTGCTGGGGCTGATCCTGGTCACACAGGTCATGTTGTGGCTAATGTATAGGATCCTCTTCATAGGGCTCTGCACTGATAAGACATGGCAGCCAGGCATGATGGAATCCAGACTGAAAGCTGTGGGTACAGCCGGAGATGTGCTTTAAAGAAACTCTCTTGTTTGAAAATCAATATATTTGCAATATTCTTGTTCAATAGCAAGAATGTGCCAAAATTAGTCAATAAATCACATTTAAGCATCTCTACTGTCTTACACAAATGAATGTCTCTAATTTGTAGTTCTGTATGGACCCAGTTTTCCAAATGGTAAGAGAGTTAGGGGTTTGACACAGTAGTAATCGTTGGAAGATTTCTGGTGGACAAGTCTTTTTGTTAAGTTCTTTTCAGCTTAGAAATTTGGAGTGAAGGCCTGTGTGACCTCAGGGAGCTGGAAGCCCACAGCCTTTGGTCTGCCCTGAGTGCAGTGGAACACCAGTAGGAGAATAAACTGTTAAAAAAGTTAAGGCATATCAAGTCAAATACTTTAGGAGATAATGGGAGAGATGGCTCTATCCCCTTTTTTGACTCCATTTTCCCATGCACAGCAGATGACCTAGCAGAGTCGAATTTCCCACATTTTTTCCCCCTTCACTAGGACCTATGTTTCAACGGTGGTAGCCAGTAGCTAAGAAATCAGCAGCACTGGGCTATAAATCCGTTCTTCATTTAGGAGACAGAGTGACATTAATGGATTTCCGGGCGTGGGAGTCTCCAGCACTATTGCTTCTTAAAATCTCCTTGATATCTTTGGAGGTCTCTGTATCCTGCCAAGAATGAACACTACCCATAGAGTATGTTAGTTATGAAGTAACATGCTTGCTAGTCTGACATTGAGGAGGGGTTTTGCTTTGGTAGTTTCTTATTCTAAATAATTATCTACATTTAAATCAACAAAAACAGAAGTAATTAACTCAACAGAGGGAACTAACCTTAGTTAGACAAATTCATAGCTTGACAGCACCATAAATCTCATGGCTAATGAGATATTGACAAATAAATCCTCCTCAGTGTGGCTCACAAATGCATCACTGGCAAAGTCATGTGTGAGTACACTTGCTTCTTCTCATAGGACCTGGAAGATTCATGGTCCCGTATTAGTTATCATGGGTCACAATTTTTAGCTTTTGAAAATAGTGTACTCTTCAAACACGCAGGGTAAAGTGAACAAACTGCAAGTTACTTCTAAATACTGAAATAGTTGTCATTAGTTACCTACAAAGCATGCTGAGGAGATGTCTACATTAGGATCCATTCCCAGGCTCATTTTCCAGCCAATAGAAACAGTATCTTACTGAACATGGAAAGCCCCACACCTTCAGAGATAAGAGAGCCTAAGTTTTACTCCCATTGTTGCCCTCACATAAAGCAGCCAGAATTTCTGATCCTATATTATGTTTGGTCATTTCATACTGGCCATTTGAGGAAATACTATCAAAAAAAAAAAAAAAAAAAAAAAGGCTGTCAAATATTAAGACTCTAAATGAAGTTATTACAAAATATAGGAATGTGGAGATTAGAAGTTGCTGACCCAATACCAATTCTTCTTTTTTACCTTACTAATAATAGACCCAATGTTATTTGGGACATTAAAAAGGGAGAGAAACGGAGAGAGAGAGAGAGACAGAAAGGGAGGAAGGAAAAAAGGACTACATTTTCCACCTTGTCTAGTACTTAGTTAGTCCTGGCTGATTAGATTTAAGCAGTTATTATTGGGTATGGGCTTCCAGAAAAGCCCTTCAAAGGGAGCTGATTCACTGACACGCAACATTCTTCCTTGTTCCTGACCTTAGATTTGCTTAGATTACACACAGGATAGCTGGCACTTTGCAACCACCTTGAGAACATGAGGAAGGAGGTCACACCTAAAAATGGTACAGCAGAAATCTGGAAAGATCCAGGGTTCCTGATGACAGCATGGAATGGCCACCCCAGTGGCTGGCTGACAGCCTTCACACTTTTTTTAAAGTTTAAGTCACTGATTTGCAAGTCTCTGTTTCACAGATAAAACATGGAAGTCAAAACAGTTTTAGCTTGACCCTGGCCCGGTAGCTCAGTTGGTTAGAGAATTGTCCCGATACACCAAGATTGTGGGTTCAATCCCTGGTCAGGGCACGTATAAGAATCAAACAATAAATGCATAACTAAGTAGAATAACTTGGCCTCTCTCTCTCTCTCTCTCTCTCTCTCTCCCTCTCAAAATAAATGAATAAATGAATACACAAATAAGAAATAAAACAAGAAACTTGTTAGCTTGAGGCTTTGTTTCCATTCCTTGCTGGATGATGTTAAGGAAATATCTGTCATTTCATTAGTTGCGATTTGTAACTGCCCATCTCTACATTTCCAATATCATTATTAAATACCCATGTAAAAAAAGGGGAAAAAAACAACTTGATATTGGATTGGCGAATTTTAAAACTAAAGAATAATAAGAAAGGCAAGAAGTTATAAACGCTAGAATCCCCAAACCAGTAGATGACAGTTTAACACAAGTTTTCATTAAAGTAAGCTGATCTTTTAATAAATGCTGTCACTAACAGAAAGTGTTTGGGCCTGATTCTCAGAGAAGCTGACAAAACAGATAAATCAAGGTAAGAAAACGATGTCCCTGGCTGCTTCTATCTCCATTTAGGAAAGGGACCTATGGGCTGTGGGGGGTGGGCAGTAGGGAAAAATTTAGCCCAGCCCAGGTTGTATCTGTTTGACTCGTGGGATGTAACATTAGCCTATTTTGGGTAGCCTTAGCCCTGGGTCAGAGTTGAGCTCAAGGAGGCTAGAACTTTGCTACACTAGGCCAAGAAAGGAAACTTCTTTCTCTGTTCTCCCTATTCCTTATCCTTTCTTAAGTACTTTGGGGGTCAACTAGGAAAGGCAACAGAAAAACATATCTCTAGCTTAGTGCATTTCTGCAGAGCCCAGCAGTTCTGCAGGGCTACATGAATCCGTCCATAGTTACTAGTCACCTACGATGTACACGTCATTTTGCCAGGGTTGAAGGAACAAGTTAAACATGAATAACCTCAACCCAAATCAAGGGATGTGGGGAAAGAGGGGAAACACTCCTATAATTTCATCTTCCTTCTCCAACTGAAGAAATGATTGTTAACGAACATAAGCCAAAAGTTGTTTCATCCTAGATCTCCCCTGGTTTAGTGCGCATGGCAAATAAGTACCCCCAAAATCTCTCAGAGGATTTTTCATAGTCTTCCTTCTAGCAAGGAGAAAAATGCTGAAAATGTATATAAATATATATTTTAAATATATTTTAACAACCTGATGGTGAAGCCAATGCTAGTCACAAGAAGGAAGAAGTTACATCTATTATCAAGTCTGTAAGGTTTCTGTCTGGCAGTTAACACCCACGCAATCTTTCTCTGTGCAGTGCCCTTTACCACACTGAGACTAAGTCATCTGGGGTGGAAAATCTTTGATATGCCTTTCATACCAACCCTGTGAAAAAAGATATATGTTTAAGTTTATGGCGACAAACAGTGTCATTATCTCCCTTTCTCTAATATTTAACCAATCTGAGCACTCAGGGGGAAAATGTTATCTGGAATCCAACCACTTTATATACATTCACTTCGTCTTCTTTTGACGATCCAACTAGCTTTTCTCACAAGTATCTCAAATACTTGTTTGGAAAGCTTTTCTCAAGTGGGTATGCAAACAGGAGGAGGGCTGTTCTTTAGCAATCCCTCCTTATAAGCCTCCAGTGATACTATCTTCTTGTACTTTAGTTAATGAAAAGATAAATATGATCTGTGCTGTGCCCAGCTGTGTTTTTCTTGCACTGAGGAATTCACAAAGGGAAAATTTTAAATCACACATTTATCAGTGAACAAGCTTGCTAAAGCAAATAGATTTCAGCTCCTGAGTTTGCTTCAATAAAAGATTAAACCCTAATAGGGCAACGTACCACACTCAACAGATTTATGAATAATCAAAGTTTGGAGGAAGGCCAGGCCGTTTAGGAACATTACCTACCAAACAAATGCCAATAGTATGTAGACGTCTTCTCTGTAGCTAATCAGCCGTATTTCCTACCACACAATTCAATATTGACTGAATAATTGGCTTTTACAAAACATTTATTAAAATGCATCATTTACCACATGCCCAATGCCTGTTTAAGAGTTTCAGGCAAGGAGGAGGGTACCTACAAGGGAGACACACCAAAGTTTTTAATTACTGAGTGGATTTAATGAGTACATTAAGTTGGGTCTGGAATTATTAAACCAATGGACTAAGTTATCAAGGAGGTCTGTAAGAAATAAAGGGAACAAGACCTTATCATATCCAGCTTTTCTTCTTTTTTTTAAAGAAATGCTTTTTTTTTTTTTTTTTTTTTAAAGATTTTATTTATTACTTTTAGAGGGGAACGGAGAGAGGCAGAGACGCATCAATGTATGGTTGCCTTCCACCTGTCTCCAGCTACAGAACTGGCTGGAGACCTGGCTTGCAACCTGGTTACATGCCCTGGCTGGGGAGTTGAACCAGAGACCTTTGGGTTTGCAGGCCGGCACCTTATCCACTGTACCACCAACCAGGGCTCCATATCCAGCTTTTTAATAATACCTTGTGTCTGTGAACATCTATTATATGAACACCTTTGGTTTCTCCAGTTTCACTTGGACTTTGAAAAAAAGAGGAGGTTTTCCTTATGCTACAACTTGTCATTAAGTAGATTCAGAAATATTTTTGTCTAAGTCTTGCTTTCATAAGGTACATATTTTTAAATTCACACTCACTTGGCCCACAGAATAGGTGTTGTGAGCCTTTTCCTAACATAGTCATTAAAAAGGAATAATTTCACTATGCGTGTTCAAGCACACTCAACAAAAATGGGCAAAGGTGGTGTTAGTCTCAGTGTGCACAGAGCCCATTTATCTTGGGTTTCCTTTTGGGTTTTCATGCTATTCCTTGGTGGTCAGGCTGCCATTGCTGCCCTCCTTGTCCAGATTAATACTCTGAGTCATGGAGAGTTTCCTGAATGCTCTATCCACCCAAGGTAGCATGCTAAGTTAATGATTAAGTGAGGGTTGGAATCATCAGACCAAGTTTCCACCTCTCAAAAACACTTCTTATTCCTCTATCCTCTATCTTCATATCCAGCTTTAAAAAGAAAATTATCAGTGGATTGATTCCTTGGGACAGAAATCACCTACAAAAAAAGTCTCATTGCTAACAAATTCCGAATGCCACATAGACAAAATGCTCAAGTTAAAATGCACTGAACTTAGTTATAATGAGCTCAACATACACTTACGGTGTGATTAGAGAGTGAGAAGTCTCAGCATGTTTTGTAGGTTTGCTGCAGCAGGAAACACAACTGGATTCCAGTTACTCTCTTGCCAAATTCAAGCATGTTTCCTAATATTTTTGGGATCCTGCTAAAAAAACCCTTCCTGGTCCTGTTCTCTGTAACAGGAATTCTTCATCTAACCTTCTTAATGCCAGAAAGATGAAAGTATCATTTGCCTCTGGCTTCCAAGTATGTCTGGAGCAAGTTCTCAATTTGTTTAAGATTTCTCTGACACTTCAAACTAATTATTCTAGTTATTTGGTGCTCTTTTTTAGTTATATGAATATCTTTGGTTTCTTTGATTTTACTTAGACTTTCAAAAAAAGAGTAGGTCTTCTTTATGCTACAACTTGTCATTAAGTGCATTCGGAAATATTTTTTGTCTAAATCTTGCTTTCGTGAGATATATATTTTAAAATTCATACTTGCTTGGCCCACAGAATAGGTGTTGTGTATCTTTTCCTAACATGGTCATTAAAAAAGAATCATTTCACTGTGCATGTTCCAGCACACCCAACAAAAATGGGCAACATAAAGTAGTTAATCACCATTTATCCCCACTGTACTCTCTTCTGGAAGGAGACTTGACTTGGGATGGTGAACACACAATACAATATACAGATGATGTGTTATAAAATTGTATACTTGAAGCCTCTGAATATTTTCATTAACTATTGTCATCCTAATTAAATTAAAAAAGAATTACAAACACACTGACTCCTAATCAGAAAGGGACAATATTCTAACCTAGTGTCTAGTATCACTAGACACTAGATAATAAATAATAATTTTTAATAGTTGGACTATACCAAAAATCTGCGTCTAATTACCTCCCTCAGTCAAGTTTAAAAACTATAATAGAGAGAGAACAGGAATAGAGAATAAGAGAAAAAAATCCAAAGCACATAAACAAATTGTTTGCTTTCACCAATAATGAAGTTCATCACAAAGAAAGTTCAAGGTTCTATGTTGTATCTGTATATATGCATATATGCAATATCTATGATTTGTATATCTAATTAAAATTTTTAAGTTTATATATTAAATATTAAAGTTAATGCAACTAAACACACATCTTAGAGGCTTTGAAAGCTTGTAGAACCCTTTAGCAGTCAAGGAAAGAAATTTTACAATACATAAAAATTATTAAGGTGTTTACACTTTGGGTTCTGAAAATTTTGTTTTTGGAAATTTTCCTTAATTTTCATATTAATGACAACTAAAATCTATAGTCATTAGTTTATTTGGTCTGATGTTTCATTTTATAGCAAAATAAATCATACACAAAACTAATAGGAGAAAAGTAAGTAAATACAGTATATAGATAAATACCAATAATAATAATAATAGAAAGCTAATGCAAAAGCATAGGCTCACATTTATGGTTAAGTATTAAGCAAGAAAAAGTTAAAAATATAATAAATTTAATTAGGCAGATCCAAGCAAAACTTTCTATAGAGTAAAATTGTTTTCAAATTTCAAAATATTTTCCAATCCTGTTTTTATGCTTTAAAAGCAGTGACAAAGTCCTTCTTGACCACATTTAAGTGTGAGATACAACCCTCCATGGCCCACACACTTCTGTGCTTATGGACAGTTGAAGGAATTAGTCTCATTTCTCCCATAAGGGGCAATCCCATAGGACAGTTAACCCCAAGTGCCAAGTGCAGCTGGGGCTGCGTCTGGCTTCTTGACCATCACGGAACTCACATAATCCAGGTCTGGACATAACGTCCACCCTCCTCAGGAGCCATTCCCTCCCCTCAGAGGCCTGTCCTGGACCCAACACACTGAAGGGGACAGCCCCAGCTCTAAGCACAGCCACATCACATTGTGAAGCCAAATTATCCTGATCAGGGGACAGAGTCTCATCACCAGGCATCCTTTCACTAAAGCATAAACATCCCAATGTCAAAACAGTCAAATAAGCACTAAATTACCAGGCCAACCAACGGCTAGTTGAGAAAATCAGGGAAGGAAAAGGTAGCTTTAACACTCCAAAGTTAAAACAACAACCAAAAAGGACTTTTCAAGTTTATAATATTTTTAATGTCTGTGTTTTAAAACCAGATATTTATTGCTCTTTTAAAAGGTCTCAGTGCCGCATTGTTATTAGTTCTGCAACAGTGCTGCTAACATTCCAAGACTGGCTATCGCGCAACTACCCATAAAAAAATTAACACTAGCAAGGCCATTTTTTTCTGCACTTAAGCTCATGCCAATGAAAACTACCCTATAGGCATAAACTTGATATTTCTGTTCACCACATATTAACCTAGAGGTCCTCCGGGTGTGATGCCCAGATGACTTCTGTGATGCAGATTTCTAAAATTTGGCTGGAAACCTGCATGATTGAACACCCTCTTTGTGGCAGGGTACAACCATTGATCTTCCCTTATTTTACCCTCTCCGCACTTAGTCTTGAAAGATTAACCCTTTGGCAGTATGAACTCACATTGCCAAACACAAAGGGATTCCCTTCGGAGGCCCAGGAAAGTGCATTAGCTCCCAAAGTAGAACCCTGGGAACGCTGACGGGCTGATGTGATTCATGAGAAGAGAAGCGAAGAAGTGGCTGAGATGGGACGTGAGGGGAACCATGGGCTCTGAGAGGGACAGAACTGCAGGCTCCTGGAGCTACAGCAAACCTGGGTGATCACCTAGAACAACCTTTCATTGCAGCACCACCACACAACTAGTTCATGACAGGAACTCAGTCCAGTTTCTTTCTACTGCCTCAAAATATTTTGAGGTGAAAGAAACACAGGCAGAAGGAATCTGGCTATAGAGAAAGGAAATACCATTATATATTATAAAAGAAGCATAATGGTAAATGAGTACAAAAATATTTTTGTCATCAAGATAATCCCTGAAACATGTTCAGAGAAGGTCCTGGTGTATTTTCAGTATGCCTGGATAGTGAGAGACCATCTCAGACACTGGCAGCAGATAGTAACTTCAGAGTAAGAATGTCAAGAAGGAAAAGCAGATCATTCATGTATCTGGCCGGTGTCCTAGGGCAGGCACCTGGTGCAGGAGGCCAACTTGACTTTCCTCATATCTGGTGGGGGTAGGAAGAAGGTGAGGCAGAGAGGGCTGGGGAAAGCATGAGCCAAGGACAGAGGAGAGCAACCTGGATAAAGAGACACCTTACCCCCATTAACTTCTGCTTGAAACATCCATTCCCCGCAAACATAGGGATATGAAAAGGAGATAGACACAGAGGAGGAAAACTGCCTCCAAACACAAGGCTGAGTTAGTTGTACTTCACCTGCCCACATGCTGTTTTATAGGAACGTTTAGATGTTTATAAAAACACATTTTCATGGTCTCCCTTTGCCACAAATTTAGAACATCTTTACAATTCAGAACATCTGTCAAAAAGCAAGGTATACAAAGTATACTATACGATTATGTACATCTGCTCTCACCTGCACATTCAAAATCCCAGAGGTAAATGTAAGAGAATGTTTCCAATTTAAAAGCCATATAGATTGCAGGGGGGTTCGATCAAATTACCTGTCTCTGTTGCTGAAGTTCTCATCACAAAGAGTGAAAATCATCATGCTTCTACATAGATAAAAGCAAACTACATCAGTGAAATAGAACCAGGAAGAGAAAATGAATGCTGACTACAACCCCCACCGTTAATACTAAAACTGGTCAATAATTATCTAGGTGGTATCAGTTATGTTCTCATCCTGGTTGGCCTTTAAGTAAAGAAAAGGAACTTGTGAGCAGGGCTTGGGAATGCTGCGGCTTCTCTATGGGACTATTATCTTAGGCGGCTTGTGTGAAGAATAGGGTGGATACAGCATGCAACCTGTATGCTTCCTGCTTTGACATTCTACCCACTGCTGGAGAATTATTGCTCATCTTAATCCCATTCCAGGGCCCCAGAAGGGCAGCAGGAAATTCCTACTCACTGGTAATTTGCTCTTGGAAACCATGGGAGGAAGATGAGCTTTGTCACAATGTGCGAAGTCATGGCTGCATGCAGGTCTGTAAGCCAGCCCAGGCCCAGAGCTGAACCACAGAAAGGAGTGAGGATTAGTGCCAATTTTGAAATCTGCCTGATTTTCAAGAAAGCAGAGATTCCTATTCAAGCAGCATTATTTGTTTCAATCTAAGTAAATTTAATCATGAGAACTAGGAATCTATGAAAAATCTATTCTGGACAGTTTGTTTTTTAATTTTTCTAAGATATTTAAAAATTAAATTTATTGGGTTAACATTGGTTAAAACCATTGTATAAGTTTTTGGTGTTTAATTCTATAAACCATCATCTGTGTATTCCTTTGTGTGCTCACTACTCAAAGTTTAATCTCCTAATACATACCATATACTTGACCTCTTTTACCTTCTTTCTCCTCCACCCCTCTCCTCTGGTAACCACACTTCTGTTGTCTGTGTCTACATAAACTTTTATCATACGCTTCATGAACTAAGCATATTTTTTCATCTCATAGCATTACATTGTTTGCAAATGTAACTTTCCAAAAACACCTACTAGCTGCAAACAGCATGGAGGTTGAGCAGGGGGCGGAAATCAAAAGGTAGAGGCAAAATAAGCCTTGAATGACAGTATTAAAATTGAAATTTCAGAGGCAAATTAAATAATGCTAAATAGAGTCAAAGGGATCATTTTCACATGTGAAAGCTACAACATAAATGTTAAAGATTCTCTAGTTCTGTATGATGTGACAAAATGATCTATAGCTGCACCATCACATGAATATTTTAAATTGAAAATTATTAAAATAAATACAATTAAAAATTCAATTCTTCATTGGCCCTAGTCACATTCAAGTGCTCAATAACTACACAGCACTAGTGGCTACTGTATTGGACAGCCAGGCTATAGAACATTCATCACAGCAGGAAGTTCTGTTGGACAGCTCAGCTTCCACAGCTCATAGTGAACTGGAAAGTGAGCATTGACATACAATGTAAACTAGAGAATAAAAGGGCTATTGCTCCATAAAAGTGCACCATAGGGAGTGGCATATTCAAACTGTAGCTCAGTCTTTACTTAGGGAGAAAAAATCCTCAGGAAACAGGCAGAGCGATACTTAGGCTAAGTAGCCAAGTTTAAGGGACTCTTCACACTGAAGTTGTTCCTTCACCATGGAAAGGCACAGATATGTGTGTGTGCACACACAAAAAAATACTTTCTGGGACATTAAAAGCATGACCTTACATAGAGAGATGTTCATCCTAGAAGCTGCTGAATGGTGTGAATGGCCTTGAGCAGTGATTTTAAGGTAAGGTAAAGACTGGTACCATTTGATCTCACTTCAGAACAAATCACTATAGGAAGGTGTTGCTCTTAAACAGAATAGAGCAAATAGACATTTTCTATCTTCATGGGGTTCAGAGAGATTTTGCTCAGGATTGAAGTATTTATCCAGGTGTTGTCATTGGATTGATTTTGGAAGGTCTTCCACCTCCAGTGTTTGAAGTATGGTATATCTGGTGAGGAGGAGGGCTTGATAATGCCCCAAGGTCATCCTCTGTGCTGGAACATTGATATGCTGGTAAATATCTTAGTGATACACAAATGACAATTTAAAACACACTATTTGATCTCACCATTTTTGCTTTTTTTTCTCTTCTTTACTGCCGTCATTTTATAATGTGTGTCTATGTCTCCACGTGCAGGGTGGCTCCCTGGTTGCAACAGCTGTGCAGGACTAAGGCTCCAGTGTGAATTCCAGGTCAAACCAGTGCACGGTGCTAGACACAGCACAAACATTTGAAAATATGCTTCCTTCTAATTAGTTCAATGATCATAAAATAAGAGAGCTGTTATTTATACTTAGTGATTATAAAATTTCAAAACTGTGTATCATCAGTTAGATCAACTGGTTCTTTACTAATGTGACTTAAATTCTTTTTTTTTTTTTTTTTTTTCCCCAACATCAATGGCATCCCCTTGTCAAAACTGGAGAATGCTCACTAATATAGTTACTTCTTGTGGATTATCTGGCACTTTCACTGATGGCTGAAATCCAGAGTATGTTAGAATAAGAGTTATTTTAATATATATAGCATTTTACAAAGCACTGTAACATGTCACATGTACTTGTCTGCCATGGCCACACATCCAGGATTTTATGACAGGTGGTATTTTAAGAAGTTATGAGAAAAAACAATCGGATTAGTTATATGTCTAAGGACTTCTAACCCAGTATTCATTGGTAAAATCAAACAAACTAATTTTAATTGGACAAGTAATACATAAATGCATTTTTCTAAGAAAATCTTAGGAAGTATTCCATTTAAGGCTAAAGCTTCTTCAACCATAAGTCAACCCACGTCCTCTCTCCCTTACCTTAGAGGCAACCACATTATCAGACAACATACACTAGATCTTTTTATTCTTTGGGAACCATTCACACACAATCAAGAAGACACTCACGAGAAGATTTTGGTGCAACCTTGTTCATAGCAACAATAATTTTTTAAAATGAGAGCATTCTAATATCCAAAAATTAGAAAATAACCAAAGCAATTATGGTTTAAAAGAATATACTTAAGTCTTTAGATACTTAAGTATAAAATGTTTACAGAGCACCCAACTGAAAGTAAGTACTATATATACCAATATATTAAAGACAAACCAGATAAAGATACTTACATTATGAACACACACACACACACACACTGACACCAGACATTTTCTAGGAGTTCCAGAATCCCCTTCAGCCCATGAGGCTTCCTTCCCTCTTTCAGGTCATGAGGAAACAGGTGTGTGTACTTTATCTGTTCCTCACCCTTAGTAGCTTTCAAGGACAGTTCATTTGCCCTTGACTCCCCAAGCTGTCAGGGAACTCAAACATAACCCCTCCCCCAGAACAAAGAACTGGATAAGAAAGAAGAAGCCAACACAACTGAATGAGCATAACCCCTGTTTTGCTAGGTTTGAACTCTTTCATTTCCATGGAGAAGCTTCTTGTCAAGTAACTCTTAATTTATAACAAAAGAAAGGAATTATGCTCTATGAGCCAAGGATCAAGAGTTGAATATCTGTCCTGCTGCACCAGAGTGTCCTGGTTGGCTACAGAACTAGTCCCATTCCCACCCTGCATCACAGGCGTTGGACATGGAGTCTCTCATTTTTCCTGCCTTGCCTAATTGGGGTCCTTTCTTCACGATCATGCATGTCCTTTACAAATGAAGCTGCCTTTGAAAATAAGCAAGAGTCCAGATTAAGCCTTTCAATATATATTACTTCTGTTTCCTCTTGGTGCACTGTTCTTTGCAATGGCTAATTCTCAGAAGGATCCCAGACGTGAACTCTGCTCCTGCTACTAAATGAGTCAGTGGCAAGGGAACTCACACCACAGGACATTCCTCTTGACTTCCAGGCAGGGTTTCTCCCAGAGAGATGCCCCTGTACCATCTGCTCCAGAAAATCGCAAACCATGCCATTAATCATGTCAATCTCAGCATTTTTTTTTCTAACCCTGAAGAAATCTTAAATATCCTCCTGGTTCAAAGAGTTTCTGAATGAATCAGCTCAAACTTCCCTTCATGGGAGAGTATCACAGAGGCTACCCTTAAAATCACTGCACCAAGCATGGTTCCCGGAACAAGGTAAACTCCCAAGAAGCATTTGTTGAGTGAATGACAATAGTTTTACAAATACAATGAATAGGGATGTCATTTATGCACTGTGTGTATATTTTTCACCAAGCTCTATACCAATATAAACACAAATGTTCCATATTTCCTGCTCTTTCTTGAAAGGGCTACATTAGCCTTAAGCCTCCTGACATTTTCTGGGCTATCATTAGAATGCGGGGTTTATCCTATGGTAAACCTTGATTTTGCCAAAATCTCTGGTGATTTAGTCAGTGTATGTATTGTACAAGTCCAGTTGCACAAGTCAAGATCCAATCCTAAGTGTCTGTAACTAGGGTCCTTTATAATTTTTTTTTTAGTAAAACTGTAAATTTTAGATCATGGGGTGCCAAACTGATGCAGTCAAAATTTAGCAGGCTTATGACTATTCTGAGATTTGCAACATAAAATTCAACATAGAATGTAAATTTGTATAATGTCAGAAACATTATTCTCTGAAGGCTGTTTCCAGAGATTCAATGGAAAGCTTTATTAGGTTCATTCCTACAACTAAAAGGTTATTCACAGGAATTCACTACAACTTTGATAACCAATGTACGAGAATGACAGACAACAATGCAAAAGAAAGGTAAAGGGGATTGGTCAAAGGGAGCTCCTTTAGAGCCATCTCTACCAGTACCTTCCAGTATGGTGGTGGTAGAAGCACAGAAATGGAAATTTGGAGAGGGAAAAAGAGAGGAAAAGAGAAGAAGGTAGCTTTCCAGAGTCCCAACAGTAGAGCAGCAAGATAATTTCATTCTGGGAAATTGAAGATATTCTACATGTTTGTATAAATACATGGATGTGTTTATAAGTGTGAAAATGTGACTGTAAGCATACACACAGTGTAGTTTTGTGATAATATAATCAAAGATGATAATATAATCAAAGATTTTTCAACTAATATCTTATTAGTTGAGTATATCTTATTAATCCTGTTCAATAGTCAATCCACAGTTTAATTAGCAAAAGCAGCCTCATGATGTACTGTTTTGTTTTTTTTTTTTTCTTAACTACAACCCGGTCCTGACCAGTCCTTTGATTGATGACATTTTTGTTGCTTCTCAAAAAGTAAAAGTTTTGCTATTTTGCTTGAAAAAGCAAAGACTAATGTTTCATTGTTTTTATAAAAGGGCCAAAAAATTTTAAAGCACCACCTTTAAAGTTCTTCCACTGAGATCTCTTTGAAATGAACAGTAGTCCCACAGATAGAAATTATGGAACAGAGGCAGAGGGAAGAAAGACAAATGGGTCAGTGATCATTATCAGCCATAAGTCATTCAAACTATAACTCTTCTGAATGAAATAAAGTAGGCAGGAAAGGGGGCGGGGGGTCCCTAGAACACGCTTCAAGATGAGGCACAATCTAAAGTTAAAGACATCTTTCTCTCTTACTCAAACTATGCCAAGGCCAGCTAAATACACCGCTCTGCCATGTCTGCAACTTCCAGGAATTACTCTAAAATGATTAACAAGCAATTCGCCTGAAATCCAGGCAACTATCTGATCCTAATCAATCCAATGTTTTTCAAGTTTCATTCTACTCACCAACTTTATATACTAATCCAACTTGATTGAGGTTGTGCCAGGCATCTAGTATATCTGTTCAACCAACATTTATTGTGTGCTTATTCTGTAAGGAACAGTACCAGGTCTCTCGGTCTCTCTCTCTCTCTTTCTCACACACACACACACAATTCTAGACCCTACTACTTCTTGTAAGAAAAGTTTATAAACATTATTCAATTGAACTCAATGAGAAAAGCTTATAAGTAAATAATTATGCAAAGAAATGGAACAAATTTAGAAATGAAATGTCATGGAAACAAGAAAAAGTAAGTATGTAGTCTTTGGCAAGTGTAAGATACTTGGGGTGAACAGAGTCACGCGTATGGGGATGGGACCGGTTGTGGCCACGGTGCAGGTTGCAGCTGGAGATGTGGATGCCTTTAGGATTCTGCACTCAAAGCTGCAGTTCATCCTGTTGAAAATGGGACACTTTTGTGGGCCTTAGCATGATGAGACCACGTTTTAGACAGAAAGGACTAACAGCAGTGGGGGAGTCTGAGGACAGGAAAGAGGTGCTAACCTTGAGTCTGGGATGGCCCCACAGCAAGGCAGAGATCACCAATTTCAGAACTTTTGCTCTGAGTGTCCTAAACACCCTGCACCAAGCTCCTCAGCAGGCCTGTCTTGATTTCACATCACACAGGAGCCCTTACGATGCAGAACCTTCCTACTCAAGGCACAATCTGCGGATTAAAGTATCAGCACCAAACAGAAGCCTGTTAGAATGCAGACTCTCAGTCCTCACCCCCAGAACTGCTGAATCAGAACCTGCATTTTAACAAGACCCACAGGGAGCCTGTGGTCACATTACAGTTGCAGAAGAACCGATGTCAAGGAAGTATCTCTGGGTTTAGAAATAAGGGAGGCCCTGGTTCTGTCATTTCTTGGAATTTCCTTTTTTTTTTTTTCTCCATAAAGTTAGGAAACATATACTGATTGGCTGTAAAAGTTAGAGCTATAACTCATGTAAAAATGCTTCATAAACTATGAAATACATACTGGGTAGATCTAAGGTCATTTTATCATCATGATCATCTGGTTTCATTACAAAATCATACACTTCATTTGTTTGTAAAAGATTTCTTTGAACCCTAAATGTAGAAATGGTAAAAGGAACAAATTTGCAGAGGAAATATCAGAACCTTAGTCACCAGGGTTATTTAGTGTTATGGGAGTGGGGATATTACTTCCTTTAGACCATATTGCTAGATTCCCAAGCCTTTAATAATTCACAGAAGCTACCTCCTCCCCTCGACTCAAACAAAGAAGAGAAAGAATGACTGTTATGAGCTTCTCAATCAGCAAGCCTAAAAAGCTTGTCCTTACTGAATTTTTCCCTGTCAAGTAACCATTATTGTTAAAAGTGCACACAAATTCCAGCCCTTAAGTAGGTTTTGGAGAGAGGATGTGGAGATGTCTGGAAGTAGAGTGAGAGCCTGTTTGTCTGACTCATCCTGTCTAGAAAGGAAATGATGATGGACCAGATGACCTTCTTTAGATTCCTGCCAAGCTAGTTTTAAGACCCCACCAGTAAGCAGCATGTGCAGTAGCCCATAAGATGTGGTTTAACGGATGGTTAGTCTGTTCCCTCCAGAAGATTTCCCCTCTCAAATTGTGCTACCGCCATAGACACATCATGAGACTCACATCTAGGGAAAAGATAATATTTCCATGTAGGGGTCTTTAAAAAATACAGGTTGCCACTTCCAACTTTTGGCTTGAAGGAGGCTTAGGTGAAACTTTCTTTGGTCCTACTGAATCCAGGTTTATCTGACACCAGTTGCTTCCACCATGCTGCTGAAGTTCGACCCCAGCAAGATCAAAGTAATATTCGCCCAGGGGGGGAGTCTGTGCCATGTCTGCCCTGGCCCCCAAGGTCATCTTTCTGGGTCTATCTCCCAAAAACATTAATGATGGCATTGTAGAAGCAACCAGTGATGGGAAGGGTCTTAGGGTTACAGTGACATAGTGAAACTGATCATCAGAACAGACAGGCCCAGACTGAGGCAGTGCCTTCTGCCTCCACCCTGATCATCAAAGCTCTCAAAGAAATGCCAAGAAATAGAAGAAAAAAGTTAAGTCCAGTAGAAATATCACTTTTGATGAAATTGTCTATGCTGTCCAGCAGATATGGAACCGATCTTTAGCAGGAGAACTCTCTGGACCATGAAAGAGACCACAGGGGCTGCCCAATCTCCAGGCTCAGATGTTATTGACCGCCACTTTCATGACATCACAGATGATGTCAACAGTGGTGCAGAGGAATGCTGGGCTAGTTAAGAACCACTGAGGAAAATATTTCAATTAAAGACCATTTGACAGCATATATATATATATATATATATATATATATATATATATATATGTCAGCAGCCTGGGTGAAAAAGTGAAGAGCTTGAGAAGTACAGATTGGTAGTTACAAAACAGTCACAGGGACGTAAAGTACATCACAGGGAATCTAGTCAATAATATTGCAATAACCATGTTTGGGGCTAGGTGGGTACTGGAAATATTCAGGGGGAACACTTTGTAAAGTACATGATTGTCTAACCACTATGCTGTACACCTGAAACTAATACAAAACAAGACTGAATGTAAACTTTAATTTAAAAATAAACAACGCGTATGCTGTCTATCATGTTGCCGCATGATAATGAGTTTATTAGAGTAGGCAGCTTTTATTGAATAGCTCTAAAGGGAACAGAGAGAAATCACTTGTTGATTTACTCATTTATTTATAAATTCTTTTATTGAGTATTTATTAAGTGTCCGAATGTGTCAGACTCTTCCTCACAGTAAAAGGCCACACAAGTTGGAGAGGTTCTCTGTTCTTGTGGAGACTATAACTTAGACTACTAGTCCTCAAATGTTTATTACCACATACCCTATTCACTAAATTTGTTGACCACGTATCCCCAATCGATATATACATTTATTTATAAATTATTTACCATGCTATTATACTAACATATGATATGACATAATAATATAAATATGTATATTGAATTTCTCTAATTACAGTAAAATAATAGAAACAGGGATGATATTTTTCTGTACCCCAACAGATTATCTTCTATAACCCTTGGCATATGGGCACCCACTTGGGAG
>PVIW01005603.1:0-103280 GCA_004026585.1 Noctilio leporinus
TGACTAGCGATGTTGAGCATTCTTTCATATGCCTCTGGGCCCTTTGTATATCTTCCTCAGTGAGTTGTCTGTTCAGGTCCTTTGCCCATTTTTTAATTGGGCTGTCTGTCTCCCTGGTGTTGAGTCGCATTAGTTCTTTATATATTTTGGAGATCAGACCCTTGTCTGAGGTATCATTGGCAATTATGTTTTCCCAAGAATGACTATTTTTAGACATTAATCATAAATGGATTATCTCATAAAGTAAATTTGATCAGCTGAGCATTCCAGAACTCTCAAAATTAATTTAATTGCTCCTACTCTGGGGGTCTACAAAACACCTCATAAATAACCTAGTACAAACTCTGATCTTTTCCCAAGGGTCAGTAAAAATGCATGGCATGGTATGGCTCAGTGGATTGACACCAGCCTGCAAACCCAAATGTCACTGGTTCGATTCCCTATCTGGGCACCTGCCTGGGTTACAGGCCAGGTCTCTAGCCAGGTCCTCAGCTGGTGGCAGGTGAAAGGCAACTATACATTGATGTTTCTCTCCCCCTCCGCCTCTCTCCCTTCCCCTTTCTCTAAAAATAATAAAATCTTAAAAAATAAATAGCATGACAATCACCACCTGATTCTACCAAGATGCAACAACCTCCAAAAGAGTCTAACGTACACTCTCAAAGAAAAAAGCACTGAAACTCACCCTCCTGAGAGAACAGGTAACACAACTCGAACAAATGGTGGATCAAATGGAAAGTTATCCTTAAAAGCAAAGATGTGTAATTAATTTTAAGAACATCTGAATATTTTGTTTAAAAGATTTTAGTCTATAAAGTATGTATATATTTATTATCTGATGATGAGTAAAGGTCATAAAAGTAAAAATAGTACAAAAAGTAAAATGGCATAAAAAACAAAACAAAAAACACAAAAAACACACACAAATAAAAATGAAGACCACACCCAGACAGAGCAGTGTTTTAGTAAATTTATGAAACATATATATATGAAGGGTCTCCCTTTCCAACAGAACTTTGTAATGAGGCAGTCCAATAATGATAACTAGGTAATTTGGATCAATCCTCTGGTTGGGAACTATGTAAGGCAGACAAAATGTAAATCATTGCAGAGCTAAGATGAAGAAGAAAAAGGAACTCCTGAGAGCAAGGCCCTTTTTTACCCCTTGGGTTTTCTTTCTATTACAGAAGAGGAAGATAAAAGGTTAAGAAGCTGAACAGGACTCCTAGACTCATTGGGTAGGGAGGTAAAACTTGGAGCTCAGGTTCCACCTATTTTTGAGCTCTATATAAATGAAATTGTACGAAATGTGCTTCTTTTGCTCAACATTATATTTAAGAGTGTCTATCTTGTTGCTGTTAGCTCTATTCCACTTCATGAGAAACACCGTTTCCCTCCTTCCCGAGCTGCTGCACGCCCTGGCACTCTTGACCTGCAGAATTATGTGCTAGGGAATTCCTGAGCCACAGGGGTGATATACCAAGTAATACCAAATTGTTTGCCAAAGCAACTGCATCAAAATACACATGCCCACTAGAAGCATATGGCATCCCAGAATAATTTTCTTACCTTAAAAGAGAAGTTAAGCAAAATATAGTCTATGCCTTCTTTTTCTTTTAAGAGCTGAAGATCACTGTGCAAAGGACTATCAGGATCGACCCTAAGAATTACAAAAAAAAAAAAACAAAAAACTATTTTCCTTACAATCTCAATAACGAACTGGCCCAAGAGCTGAAAGATACACATCACTATAGCCTCTAACTCCTTGGCATTAAATGTTCAAAAAGAGAACACAGTACTCTGCATCTAGTCTCCTAAGTGGAGTCAAAGTTATCATTCTAGAGGAAATGGCCATACGTACATAATTTTCTCAGGGATTCAAAGACTTAATCTCTTTCTCTAGCACTGCATTATTAGAGAAGGGGTTCAGGGAGATAAATTTACCAGAGAACTGAAATCTCTAACAACTGTTCTATATATTGGGTTGGTCAAAAAGTTTGTTTTTATCTGTAGGATGGCTCTAGGAGCATTTAGTTGGCTTTAACTTCATTCAAAACAATTTTGTTAGATTGTGTTGTGACAGCTGTCATATCAACATGCATTAAAAAAAAACATCAAAATTGGTGAATTTTTGTGTAGCCACTTTAATAATTGAAGATAGAAGAAAATATTTTTGTCATATCAGGCTTTATTATTTCAAGAAAGGTGAAAATGTAACTGAAAAGCAAGAAAGATTTGTACAGTGTATAGAGAAGGTGCTGTAGCTGATCGAATGGGTCAAGTGGTTTGCAAAGTTTTGTGCAAGAGATTTCTTGCAGGATGATGCTCCACGGTCAGGGAGACCAGCTGAAGTTGAATAGCAATCAAATCAAGACATTGAGAGCAGGGGAGGAAAATGGGATGAATGCCCTGGCTGGGAGCACAGTGGACAAGGTGCCAGCCTGCGAACCCAAAGGTTGCAGGTTTGATTCCCCAGCCAGGGCACATAACAAGGTTGCAAACCAGGACTCCAGTCATGTCTGTGGCTGGAGGCAGGTGAAAGGCAACCATACATTGATGAAAAAAAAAAAAAAAGAAAGAAAATGGGATGAATGTAATACAACAATAATAAAATTACATTAAAAATAAATAAATAACATTGATTAAAAAAAAAAAAAAGACATTGAGAGCAATCAATGTTACAACACGCAGGATAGCCAACATACTCAAAACATCCAGATCGATAAAATTACTAGTGAAAATAAAAATGTGTCTTTTATTTTACAAAGAAAACTATATGGCATTTTTGACCAACTCAGTATTTAGATCATACTCACAGTCCTTACTTCAAATACCAGCTGGCCAGGACAGTCAATCGCCCCAAGTTACTCAGCACGCTTTAGTGTCTACAGTCCCCACTGTCTCACCAACAGTGGTGAGAGCTTTCATGTCTCCATGAAAGCTCTTCGTCCCACAGCTGGTCCTTTCTCCTTCCTCTTTCTCACTTTACTTACTATGAATCTTAAGAAACAGTTCATTTTAACACCCTGAACACTATCACAGAAATAGGGTTTAAAGTTCAGAGTAAAAGCTATGGTTATAAAGGTATCAAATTCAGAAGGAAAATCCCCATTGCAACAGTCAGCCATTAGAACCAGTACAAAGGGAGGGTTAGCAGAAAAAAATGCCACTTACTTGTGCAGTTTCACATGCCAGTCATACAGACTGTCATTTATGAGTTCCACTGAGTAAATCCCTGCAAAGACACAGGATGTGTTAGTCACTCTTCATTTGATCTTATATCTATTACTCTGGTATAAATGCTTTACATACACTGTAAAGCACCCTGTCCACCACCCCACCCCCCAAAAAACTAGAAATGTACTGCTATTATAACACAGAACTAAGCTATATTGTAAATACTGTAAGTTATTGTAAATATTTTGGAAGGGCACTGAGTATCTCATGCACTTCACAGGTAATTAAAGCCATTCATGAAGAGGCCTCTTTAATGAGTTGAGAAACTTTACCATTGACTGTGAGTGGGAGAAAGAAATTATGCAAAATCATATACTTAACACTTTTTGTCTGAGCACATGCAAGCGTTTCTATAAAAATGGAATTCGCCCACACACATAGTCTTATCATCTTGTCAGCTTTCTGGGGCCTATTTCCAACTTATAAAAATCTATTGTCAATTTTCTTACTAATTTTGCAATAATTTATTTGATAGATATACCATAATTTTACCAATTTCACCCTGTATCTGATTATTTTACTTTTTGCCTCTACAATGCTACAGAAACTATTATTTAATGTTTAAAGATAAGCCATTATTCAAATATTTATCTGTACGATACTAAGTTTCTACAGCTAAAATTTTTAAACTTTTTCTTTTTTAAAGATTTTATTTATTATTTTTAGAGAGAGAGGGAAAGGGAGAGGGGCAGAGAAGGAAAGCGACTATGGTTGCCTTTCACCTGCCTCCAGCCACCAACCTGGCTGGGGACCTGGCTGAAGACCTGGCTTGTAACTTGGTTATGTGCCCTGGGGCTGGGTATCGAACCAGCGACCTTTTGGTTTCCAGGCCAGCACCTTATCCACCAGGCCACCAGCCAGGGCTTTAAGGTTTTATAAGAAAAAGTGGTAGTACACATCAACCCCTCTAGTAACTCAGAGACAAGTCTGGCTGATCTTGTACTCTTATTAAGCAAAGTTTTTTTTGGCTTGTTTTTTGTGTTTATTTTAAGTAAGGTCTGATGATCTACATTTAATCACTCTGAGAATTTCTGAATGGATCATAATACTACCTTTTCAAATGAATTCAAGTTTGGTTCTTTTCCTTTGTTAATACTATTTATAATCTCTGTAACAATATAACGGAATTTTACTTCAATTACAGAGATTCCACAATATTTAAGCCTTTAAAAAAATGTGTTGGGACCCTGGCTGGTAGCACAGTGGGTAAGGTGCCAGCCTGCAAACCCAAAGGTTGCAGGTTCGATTCCCCAGCCAGGGCACATAACCAGGTTGCAAGCCAGGTATCAAGTCAGGTCTGTGGCTGGAGGCAGGTGAAAAGCAACCATACATTGATGTCTCTCTCCCTCTCTGCCTCTCTCCCTCTCTCCCTTCCCCTCTTTCTAAAAATAATGAAATAAAATATTAAAAAAAATAAAAAATAAAAAAAAATGTGTTGGGATTATATTGGTTAATAAAATTATATAGGTTGACGTGTAAAATTCTTTAATATGTAAGTCTTACTATCTGGGTAAGAAAGAATATCCATAAGTCACATTATGAAATTTAAAAAAACCCCACCTATCTACTTTAAAACTAATACTGTAGTTTAGTTTCAACAATGAGTTGATTGTGTTGTTTTCAAGAAATCATAAAAAAATTCAACAATCAAATAGGAATACTTTTTGGTTTCAACAATACAATGTATTCATCTCATTTACTTTCCAAAGCAGATATAACCTGCACTTTTTCACGTAAGAGTGATTCTCCACCAACAAGAAGACAAAAGTATGGTATATCCATAAAATGATTTTTGAAACTCCGAAAATCAAGTTTTCCCATGTCCGAAGAGATTCCAAGGCCCCGATGGATGCCTGAAGCCACAGATAGCACTAAATTCTACATAGCCTATATTTTTTCCCATGTGTTCTTACCTGTAATAAAGTTTAATTTTTAAATTAGGCACAGTTAAAAAAAAAAAAAAAGGAATTAGTAAAAATCACATACAGCAATAACAACATGACTGGTCTCTGTGCTACCGCTGATCTGATGACCAGAACAGGTACCAGTGAGTGAAGGGTGGGAAGCACACAGGGCTTGGGTACGCGGGGTAACAGATGTTTCGGCTCCAGGGCTGCACTGAGGGGAGGGCGCAACATCTCATCTCACTGCCCAGATTGGTGTGCAATGTACAACTTATAAAATGTCCACTTCCAATGTTTTCCATTTGATATTTTCAGTTGTCTATGGGCAACTGAAACCACTGATAAGGGGGAGTACTTGAAGATCACCCTAATTTACCCCTACATCTTTTGATAACTTGATCATATTTGTGCTTCCTTTCCCTAAAGTTAATAACCATTTCTGGTTTTGTCCAATTTTAGTGTAAGAAATAGTTTACTACCTGGAAACTGAAGCGCATACAAGGACAACTGAGGGGCCCTCACCTGCTTTGTAACTCTGCGACCTGTATATGTCCCTGAGCTCCTTCATGAGTCTGTCGGAGGCTTGCACGGACCCGGACACCGCGCCCTGAAACACAGAGTAGGCTCTTTACCAGGCTTATTGAGTAAAACAGCTCAAGATTTCTGGTGCTGGAACCTTAAATAAGGGATTTAAGGTTCCTAAGAGATTCTTTAAATGGATCACTACTTAACACTTTCAAGAAGTCAAAAAAGTAATTCAATTAAATTGAAGATTATGAAATTTCAACAGGACTATAAAATTAGTTCACTTGCTATTTCTTGACATTCGAAAAGAGAAAATCCAACCAATATGTCCAGATCACCATGGCCCCAGCAGCAGTCTAGAACTCAGTATGTGTCTATTTCAAATTCTACCATTTAAAATTTTTTTTTAACAATGTATTGTTTAGAGCAATTTTAGCTTCATAGCAAAATTGAGAGGAAGATACAGAAATTTCCCATATAACTGTCTTGCAACACATAACTTCCCTCCTGAGAGGGCACAGTTCTTGCAGCAGTTGCACCAGCACTGACAGGTACCTGTAGTCCTCATTTACCTTAAATTCACTTCTGACGCTGTGCATTCCATGGGTCAAAGCAATGTATAATGACACGTACCTGTCATCATAGCACACAGAATAGTTTCATTGCCCTGAAAATCTTCTATGGTCTCCCTATTCATCCTTCCCCCTACCCCAAACCTGTTAACCACTGATCATTTTACTATCTCCATAGTTTTGCTTTTTCCAGAGTGCCACAGAGTAGGAATCCCACAGTATGAAGCCTTTTCACATTGTTTTTTTTCACTCAGCAATAGATTCCTCTGTGTCTTTTTACGTCTTGACAGCTGATTTCTTTTCAGCACTAAACAATATTCTGTCTGCAAGGACCACAGATCCTTTATCTATTCACCCACTACCTTGGGTGCTTCCACATTTTAGAAATTACGAATAGAACTATTATAAACATCTGTATGCAGGTTTCTGTGAAGATATAAATTTTCAAGTATTTTGGGTAAATACCAAGGAGCACAACTGCTGGATTGTACAGAAAGACAATGCTTAGTTTTGTAGGAATCTGTCGCATGGTAGTCCAAAGAGTCTGCGCCCTGCTGCATTCCCACCGCAGTGAGTGAGGGTGCCTGAGCATCTTCCCCAGCACCAGATGCTGTCAGTTTCCAATTTCGGCCATTCTAATGGAGTGTAGCAGCCCCTCACCAAAGTTCCATTAAACAAATTGTGAGCAAGAATGTTACACTCCAGGTTTACTTTGCAATTTAAGAAACTGAGGAACATGTTCACCTCCATGCAACTGGCTTCTACTCTTTTTAGAGTTGGAACATCTATAAAAAGATATTTCCTGCCCTGGCTGGTGGCACAGTGGATAAGGCACTGGCCTGTGAACCCAAAAGTTGCAGGTTTGATTCCCCAGCCAGGGCACGTAACCAGGTTGCAAACCAGGTCTCCAGTCAGGTCTGTGGCTGGAGGCAGGTGAAACGCAACCATACATTGATGTCTCTCTCCCTCTCTCCCTTCCCCTCTTTCTGAAAATAATGAAATAAAATTAAAAAAAAAAAAAAAAAGATATTTCCTTATCTTAGGATGAACGAGACTATTTATCATAAAACATATAGAATGCCTTTTGATTAAAAAGTAATCACATAAAATCTTCAATTTTAGCAAAATTTATTTTAAAAATTAAAATTTAGCAACACTGGGGTTGTTCAAGTTTATAAAGATAATGTATATTAGGTGTCTGTCAAATGAAAGTATTCAGTAATTTCTACTGGTTTTGACTATATCATACAAACTGGAAACAATCAAAAGATGTAGAAAGTATAGTAAATATCATTCACTTAGATGCTACAAAACTTTGTACATAATTAAAATCTGGGCTTAATTGCTTTGCTCTAAGAAAGGTTTCCCAATTGAATGAATAGAGTGAGACTGAAGGAGGAACAGCAGTCCACCTGTTTACAGCGCTTTGTGTCTCCCTACGTACAGTTCCTCCCCTCTGTCTGAGACACTGCCCTTAGATGTCATGGGTCAATAAAGAACTCTCACCCAAGGAACTAAGTAAATAGTAAGTGTTCAAGTAGATAGCTGTACTCTCATTTGATGTGTCCTTATTCTGATTGGGCATTTTAAAGACATGATTCTCACTTATCCCCCAGAGCAATCTTCTATAAGGTTCATATGGTCCACATTTTAGAGCTGAGGAAGCTGAAGCCATGTAGGTGTGTCTGTTACCAAAGTGTTCATTTCACTGCTCCATGCTGCTTCACGTCAAAGAGATGTTACGTCAAACAAAAAAATTAGCTTTGGTTTGGCCAGGACAGACTAGATGGACAGGGTCATAGAGGAGACACTAAATTGAAATGCACAGACCCCACTAGGGGAAGGTAAGCAGAGAAAACAGCATGAACAGCTATAAAGGGGCAGACACTGGAGGGGAGTCCAGGATGTAGAGGCCAAGGAACAGGGTGGACAGTGGCTATCAAGAGATGACCCATGTGAAAAAATAAGTAAATAGAAACACTAGGGCAATGAAACATATGGCTGAGTCACCAACAACACAGGGATGGAGGGGGCAGCCGAGGCTGGCAACCTAATGAATTTCTTGTATTCACATCATTGCCTACAATTACTTTACTGAACACAGAAGTCCAGGGTATGGATAGTCACACATACATTCAGATGGTCTTGCCTTTGAGTCTTCCTAATTTTCTCTAATATTGCCAAGTTTTCTTTTTCAATTCCTTCATCCTCTGACTTTTTCCCACTAATAGGATCCTCTTCCTTCATCTCATAGTGATCCAAGTCTTCTATATCCTACAAAAATTAGAAAAATATTAGCTTATTCAAACTTAGGCCAAAAGTTAAATTATTCTTGACTTCAGAGAGAATAGAAATAAGAATACATGTATTACATGGGAAGTCTTCCATTTCAAAGGTTCTCTCTGTTTACACCTTATACTTTCTTTTAAAACTACAGTATAATCTGAGTAAAGCATATTACCAAATAAGCCATCTTTTAAATCATCTACAAAGAGGGGATTTGAAACAGTTTAGCATCAACATATCAAGAGCCTTAACTGTTGATACTTTGTTCTGGTAGTTGCACTTCCTACCTCTGTCTTTTCAAGGGGACTGATTTGCTCTGATGTCTGGATTGGGTTGATGATCACTGGTGTCTTCCATGGGCCTTCGTCACCTCACCCCCTACTACATTCTCTCCGTATCCACATTTCCACTATGGTTTGCGCCTTTCAGCCCTGATCTGCCATCGGACACTCACCTTCAGGGTTCCCACAAAGGCTCGGAGCAGGGATCTCCCCTTCCTGCACTTGCAGCCTCAGCCACATTCCTATTCACAGACTTTCTCCGCCTGATCATTAACCAGCACACACAACAAAATCCATCATTACCATCTTCTTACTTTTATTTATTGTTTTTAAATATGGAACATACACTGGCTGATGTGGTACAGTGGACTGAGTGCAGGCCTGCGAACCAAAAGGTCACCAGTTCGATTCCCACTCAGGGCACCTGCCTGGGTTGCAGGCCAGGTCCCCATTTGGGGGTGTGCAAGAGGCAACCACACATTGATGTTCCTCTCCTTCTCTGTCTCCCTCTCTTCCCCTCCCTTTAAAAATAAATATTTTTAAATAAATAAAAATTAAAATATAGAACGCTTTACAAATTTGCATGTCATTCTATCTTCCCTGAATCATTCCAATTTTAGCGTATGTGCTGCCAAAGCGAGCACAACCCATGCGGTTTAAGACAATATTCTCAGCCCACTTTCTCTGCGTAAAGCCTTCCTATTCGCAACCATACCAAATATAAACAGTTTATCTTATACGCAAGACTTTTAGCCATCTGCCTCTTCTAGGCAACCAACCTTGCTTTTTCCATGACTCCAACACATCAATCAACCTTTCTCTCCCAAAAGGATAGCATCCCATGTACCCAAAAATACCAATGCCCAGGGTAGTTCTGGGCCTTTTGGGGGGTATCTTCTTTTCATCCACCCTAACCTGACACCTCCCAAGTGTGGACTCCCACCTTTCTAGATTTCCCTAAACGTGGCTGTCCCTTCCTTCTATTATTTTGTGAGAGGGGGAAAAGTACATAAACTCACTGAGTACAACTTTTACTTCACCATACACTGGACCCAGATACAAGACATACTGTTTCTACCCAAGTTAAACTGCACAAAAACATTTAAAACAGGGCTCTCTCTCTGGTTCTCAGGCTCTTCTTCCTCCAAGATGCCTGGATGATGGTGCTGCGGCTGCCTGTGTTTCCTACTGGATGGTACTCTGGATGGGAAGGATCTCCGGGTGCAGCCTAGGATTGGGCTGACCTGGCAGAGGGCAGCAGATTTATTCTTTGGGTGTTCTAGAAGGGATGAGCTCTGAGGCAGAAGCCTGCTATTCTTCTAAAATTGTGTAACTTTTGTAACTTATGTTTTCTTTTTGTAAATTAGCCTTATAGAAATAAGATAACTAAAAACAGAGGGAATGACAGGAGAACCCCAGTGTTACAGTTTGGCCTTAATTTACAGGCCTAAGTGACTAATTCTTATGGAAAGCTATTATTCCAAAATTGTGAAGCTTTTGAATAAAGTCACCTGTCCATAATCACACACACACACAAAAACATTAAAAACTATCCCACTAATGTCATTCTAATTAGACAACATTAAGACTCATTTCCTCGCAGACACAAAGCAAAATAAACCCATAGCTACTTCTACAGTTCTTTCTATAAATGCATCTTAGAATAAAAATTTTCCAAATCAAGAAAATAAGGTAATAACTTGAATTAATTCTAAGTTGCAAAACAAAACAAAGTTTTAAAACCAAGACCATGAAACTCAAGTACTCTTATACTTCTAAAAATATGTTTTAAAAGAATGTTTATTGATGAAAGAGAACTGAGAAGTCAAGTACTTTTTTATCTGATCAATGTAGACACATAGATCTTCATTCTGAAATTTCAATTTAAACACAAGCTTCAAACCTGAAAACCTCAAAGACTGTATATGACTAGCAACTACACTGGCCTCAGCTCCATGCCTTTGGAATTTGCTCACAAAATTCTTAGATGATTTTCCAACCGGAGATAATTCTACTATGTCTAATGAGTAGTTCCTGAAATGTTATCTAATTCTTTTATTTGAACACAAAACTTTCGAAACTTAGTAGTCCTTCTTTAAAAATAACCAAACATAGCCCTAGCTGGTGTGGCTCAGTGATATATAGCACCAGCCTGCAATCCAAAGGGCCACTGGTTTGATTTCCAGTCAGGGCACTGGCCTTGGTTGCGGACCAGATCTCCAGCTGGGGGCGCACAAGAGACAACCACACACTGATGTTTCTTTCCCTCTTTCTTCCTCCCTTCCTCTCTCTCTATAAATAAATAAAACCTTTTTAAAAAACAACCAAACACAGGTTAAATATTGACTACTATCAAATGTTAGTATAATTTTAGTGCTAAATGTTAAGAGTTTTTATTTTCCAGAAAATCAAATCGAAGACATTTGATATGCAATGTGCTCTAAAGTATATATTAGAGGTAAAGCCAGATTTCAGGAATTTTATCAGTTACAAATACACTGTGATTTTCATTATTCCACACTAACACTGGTTTATAAAAGAGATGAGAGTAATTAGTAAAATTTTCAAAACTGAAGATATTTATAAAATGTTTTTATATAAAATACCTACTTCAGCCATCTCTTCCTCTTCTTCCTCCTCTGAAGTCACCTCTTCTGTGGCCCCATTCTGAAAGGGAAGGAGAACTTGCAGCCAACAACATATACTGAGGGTCTGTTTGTGTCACGACACTTCCCAAACAAAGAACTGACTACACTTGAAACATTTACTTTAAATCCAGCTTCAAGTTGACAAACGTTTGTCAGCTTTTTTAAAAAAAAAAAAAAACACATTTTTGAGCAATTCCGCTTAATAAATGCATCAGGAATAATAAAGGCAATTACTCAAATACAAAGCAACTCTAAAATAATTTAGACATTCTAATATAAAATGAACATGTTACACATAAAGCTATGTGTGTATAAGGTTGATGCCTTCTTTCATTTAAAATAAATATCCTATCTTAAACCATGATTCCTTAAAATAGCTGCCTTTTCAACTTTAAAGCATGAATGAGTTCCATACATTCAACTGTCTTACATTTTAAAAGGTCACATGTGTTAAAAAGGAGTAAATTTGTGCCCAAAAAGAAAATTTGTAAAATGACCATTCCACTAGAGAGCTACTTTTATTTTTGACAATATGACATCTTATCAAAGAATACTTTTCCATGAGACACAACTGACGCTCATTTACAACAAATCTGAGTGGCTTTAGGAGGGCCCTTGTACCTAGTTTAGGCAGAGTCCAATAGGACAAATTCCTGGACCAGAGTATAATTCTCCAGGACACAGTACCTAAAATTAATAGGACTCCCCCCCACCCCGAAATATCTTGCTGTATTTGTTCCAGTTATTGCTGGTAAGGATCACTCTCCTACATAGGAGGCCTACTCTGACAGCACCTTATGTGGGGCCCAGAATAAGAGAGAAAAAACTAAAGTTTTAAAATGTAACTCAACACAGCAGCAAAATCTTACAGCAGATGAATCTCTTCCAGCACCTTTTGCTCCCATGCCATAGGCAGGGCACAGGTGTGCAAACCAGAAGCACAGAGTAATGACTGTTGAGGACACATGATAACTGATAATGATCGATGGAATACCACATCCATAAATGAGCAGATAATCAAGCATGGCCAGATATTTGAAGAAAACTAGCAATCTGAAAGGAAGGCACCAAGTGGAACAAGCAGAATAACTAACCTAAAGTATCATTAATTAGGGAACTAAAACTTAAAAATCTAACTGGAATATTTAGCAGTAACTGAGAAAATGTTTTATCCAAAAAATATAAAGATTACTATGCAAAGGACAAGAAAGTTCTGAGAAATCTATCACTCCACTGCCCCCTTTAAAAAGAAAAAAACTCTATAGAAGGGCCAGGAAGCACAATGGACTTGACAAACAAAACACTTACTACATATCCTTAGCAAAGTAAAACAGGAGATGGGGGCAGGGAGAGAGATGGAAATAAGAGGATAGTGGAGGGAAAAGGAAGATTGGAACACAGAGACCTAACATGCACGTATCCAGAGGACAGAGGGAAAGAAAGAGACAAATATCACCCTGTTAAAGAAAGCCTTCAGAATATGAAGTACCTCTGAATGCCCTAAAGGAATATTGAGAAATAAAACCCTGTACTTCAATTAAAGAAAAAACTGTACCAACTGCCAGAGGGGAAAAATATATAGAGAGGGGAAAAGTAATAATCAGGCAGACATCAGATTTTTCATCTGTAACAATAAATACTGGAAGGCAAAAGTATAAAGAATGTAGGAGAGACTCAGTCATGAACTTCGATGAAAGCCATATCTGTGTGTGTTCACCCAGGTCTGCAGCCTCCAAAGAGAACTACGCACAGATTCAGACAGGTACCTGTTGACTGAATGATAAAAACAGACACTGAGTATTCAAAGAACACTCTCCATAAACATCCCATAGATCCTTTCTAGAAAAAAAAATAGAGGATATTATTCAGGGATGGATGTTGGTGTGAGGAAACTATGGAACATGAAAAATAAGCAAAGACAATTGGAGCATCAATGGTTATGCTGATGATAGAGCTGAGAGGTTACAGGCCATCTTCTCTGACCACAATGAAAAACTACAAATAGCCAAAAACTGAACTAAGAAGATTTAAAGTTTTTTTTTTAATGACTCTTGGTTGAATCATGAAATATAGAAAAGCATGTTCCTGGCAACAACGGGAATCAACCCAAGTATCTGTAAACAGTCATGTAGGTAAATGCTATTAACATTGTCAAACACTGAATTAAACCCAGCAAGGAAAAAAGAATTATAGCTACAAACAATATGAACGAATTTCACACACAATGTTGATCAAAGGACAGACGTGAGAGAACATGTACGACTTAATAGGAAGCTCAAAGTAGGCAACACCAAACCACATTGTTCAGGGACACGTATATCGGAGATAAAACCTGAGGAAGCGAGGGAGGGTCAGCAGGGTCAGCACTCAGGAAGGAGCCCCAGGTTGCTGCTTCCTCACCTGGGTGGTGGCTACAGATGTCACTATTTGTGATGTTAAACTTACATTCATGTTTTCAATACACATGACTTAAAACTGTATCTTGTGAAATATAACAAGATTATAAACAGAACATGTAATCAAGGCCCTTAGGAAATACAAACTATTTAGACAATTATACTAACATGGAAAACCTGCGCAATGAATTCCAGCAGCACCGGGAAGACAGTGTGCATGCTACCTGTCTATTAAAAAGGCAGTTAAACGCCCTGGCTGGTAGCACAGTGGACAAGGTGCCGGCCTGCGAACCCAAAGGTTGTAGCTTCAATTCCGCAGCCAGGGCACGTAACCAGGTTGCAAACCAGGTCTCCAGTCAGATCTGTGGCTGGAGGCAGGTGAAAAGCAACCATACATTGATGTCTCTCCCCCTCTCTGCCTCTCTCCCTTCCCCTCTTTCTAAAAATAATTAAATAAAATCTTTAAAAATAAATAAATAAATAAATAAAAAGGCAACTGCTGGCTCAGTGAATGGGCACTGACCTGCGACCTCAAAGGTCACTGGTTCGATTCCCAGCCAGAGCAAAGCCAGGTCTCCAGCCAGGTCCTTAGCTAGAGGCAGGTGAAAGGCAACCATACATGAATGCTTCTCTCCGTTTCTTCCCCCCTCCCTTCCTCTCTCTTCGAAAATAATGAATAAAATCTTTTTAAAAAGCCAGAAAAAAAAAGGCCAACCCAAGTAGCTAGACAAGGGAGTCACCAAGACCCAAGCAAACCATGACAAAGATGATATATTAGATTGTAAAAACAAAAGGGCTAATTCTTTTTAAAAACAAAATAAATAAGCCAATATAATACAGGGTGCACACAATCAACTGGCAATAACTTTGCATCTCCTTATTTCATGTGCTTATCACTTTTGAAAAACTATGTTTCTAAGGTGATGATTTAACACCAATATTTCAGATATAAAGTATTAAATTCTGAGAGCAACCATCATGCCAAAAGAATACAATGTTAAAGCATCGTAAACCATAATTTCTGGACTGCATGCAGGGCAAACTGCTAAGGAAACTGCGGACTTCAAGAACATCCCTTTACATACAGTTGTCAACGTGAAGGTATATGATGCTGATCCTGATGTTGCCACACCAACACGAAAAATGCATAGAGTACATAAGGATCATGCCAGTCCAGATATTGTACACGGTATCCAGGAAATCATTAATGAAGATCCAGGATGTTTACCTTGACATTTTAAGAGAAGTAGTTGCGCCGTGGATGAAGCAAGTCGCAAACAGACATCACTTTATCTTCCAACAAGATGGTGCACCAGCACATAATACCAAAAAAGGGGCAAGAACGGCTCAGTGTCAACGTTCCTGAATTCGGGTCAAAGGAAATCTGGCCACCTAGTTCACCAGATGCAAATCCTTTAGACTATGATATGTGCAGCATTTCTGAGAGAGAAGTTAATAAACAACCTCATTCCAATAAAGAGGCTGTTAAAGCTAAGACTGAAGACATGATGATGTCCATGGATAAACAAAAGTTAACTAAAGTGTGCTCAAGATTCCAAAGTGGAATTGAGTCTATTATTGCAGCAAATGGAGATTTTTTGGACAATTAAAAAAATAATGACTATGTCTATGTATTTACATATAAGAATAAATTTACTTCAAAATGTAACTCTTTTGTGGTATGTTGTTTATTTTACTAAAATTCTGCCAATTGATCATGCAGACCCTGTAAGAAACAAGCATCTGCAATCAAGCCAGGGCGCTTTCCTTATCTTGCACAGTGGACAAGGTACCGGCCTGCGAACCCAAAGGTCGCAGGTTCGATTCCCAGTCAGGGCACATAACCAGGTTGCAAGCCTGGTCTCCAGCCAGGTCTGTGGCTGGAGGCAGGTGAAAAGCAACCATACACTGATGTCTCTCTCTTTCTTTCTCTGCCTCTCTCCCTTCCCCTCTGTTTAAAAATAATAAAATCTTAAAAAAAAAAAAAAGATAAGGAAAGTAACTTTAAAAATGCAGAGAGGATTATAACCACAGATGAAGATGCAGAAAGCGAATACACATCTTTACAACAATTTCTAAAGTATGGAGAAAGCAACCATTTTTTTAAAATCTAAAATTACTAAAACAGACTGAAGTAATGGGAAATCTGAACACACTAATGCACAGAACACCAAAACGATTCTAGCTCAAGTAGTTTATTTAATGGTTTCTCAACCTTGGAATTACTGATATTTGGGGCCACATAATTCTTTGTTGTGGCGGCTGTCCTGAAACTGGAGGAAGTTTAATAATATTCCCTCTGCCAACAAATACCAAGAGCACCTGCTCAGCCAACTATGACAACCAAAAATACCTCCAGATATGTTCAATGTCCCATGGAGGACCAAACTGCTCCCCCACTTGATTTAAACTCTCCTAGAGCTTAAACACATGAAGAAACTTTCCAAGTCATTTTACAAGACAGCATAATCCTAAAACAGAAATGAAACAAGAGCCTAAAAGGAAACAAAAAGACAAAACTTTATTACAACCTTATAGCAGAAAATTCAAAAAATCGTATCCACAGAGTGCATTCCCTCACCTGCAAACATGCAGGTGCACAGGTGCATAATAAACAAGGTTTATTATGGGAATGCAAGGATGGTTCAAAACTAAGAAATTTTCTCATGTAAGTCACATGTTGTTCTACTCCCACATGGAATTATATGCATAGTCATGGAAAACAAGGCAAATCTACATGTATTTTGTCCATGGCATGTTATAAAATGAAAAACCGAAGTTGTAAACATTCCAGAGAAGATTTGAACATAGAATACATTTCTTCCATTTTCTCTCTTTCCTGAGGCTTCACTAGAGTTAAAGAATAAATACAGTGATTAAAAAAGAAAGGGGGCTTGGCAGGCCACGCTGGGTAGCTGCTGCCACTGCCACTATTGTGCCAGCCCCTCGGTGCTCAATGAGGCTGGGTGATGACACTCCAGAATGGAGACAAGCCAATATGGGAGCTGACTGGGTCCAGCTTCATTCAATACTACTATCAATTATTTGATAACAACAGAATCCAACTGGGCTCAATTTACAATGGCGCATGATGCCTAAAGTGCGAAGGACAGCAATTCCAGGGGAAATCTGCCATTGTGGAGAAGTTGTCTAGTCTTCTGTTCCAAAAATCCAGCACTGCATCACAGGGCAGGAGCATCAGCCCATGCCAGATAGCTGCATCATCAGCATGGTTGTGGGCCAGCTTAAGGTTGATGAAGACCCTATCATGGGGTTCCGCCAAATGCTCCCATTAAAGAGCATCAATGATGCTTGGGTTTGCACCAATGACTTTTTCAGGCTTGCCCTGCACAACTTTAGCTGACCTCCTCCCAGCCAGGCACTCATGTTCTTTCTTCCTCCCTCCTCTTCCCAATACTACTCACCCTCCTCCAGATGCTCCAAACATTATCCGCAAATGAGCAGGGCCATGATGGGAGTGAGCACAGTGGGTTGATGCAGTCTAGGTATTGTGCATGATGTCTGGACACTAGACTAGTTACATCTGAGAGGAGAAGGAGGTGTTGTACCACAGCATGCCTTAGAAAGACTTAAGTAATACAAAAGGCTGTCCTTTTTTTTAATTTTTTTTTTTTTAATCTGCTGACAAGTTGCTCTAGTAACCCAAATAAGTAAAGGAGAAAGCAGCTGCCTTACCACCCAGATATCGATTTGTTCAGATGTTTCAATGCCTCATCATATAATAAAACAATAAAAATTTTCTTGGCTAGCAGTAGAAAAGAGCTCTCGCATGCTACAAGATGACAATAAATGGAGCAGAGGTAATTAACAGTGCAAGCAATTAAAGCCTCAGGTTTGGGGATGCTGATCAAAGGAAGACTCATTAGTCCCATGGCAGAGGCTCTAGGCCCAGAGACACCAGGTGCATTAGACAGCGAGTGTGGTGCCCAGGGCTCAACACAGAAGTTAACCCAAAGCCCATGCACAGAGCACACTGCCCAGCCCCCAAACACACTGCTCTTTCCTGCCCCTTCACAAGCAGAACCTGGTCCGACAGGACTTCATGTCCAGAGAAGCCCAACTGGCTCCAACCCCTTGGTATCATAGCACCTGGAGAAGGGGCGGGGGCTGAGGGGCTGTAAGTCAGTTGAAGCTCCTCATACAAGTTATCGGTGGATAAGTCTTGGCCACAAAGAACTCCTAATCAACCCCTAGGTCCCTCTCTCAAATATGAATGATAAAAATGAGCAAGAAAGAAAAAATATATGAATGAGAATCATGACTAAACAGATACTTGAGAAAAGCTTTCAAAAGAATGAGACTGAAAGGTCTGTAGATAGTTGCACTGTGTCTCTCTCCACAATTAAGAAGAATATGTCTACCTCAAAACTAGAGACAACCAGAAATTCCAGGAAATAGAGCTCCACACAAGTCCAACAGAGATATAAAGAAAAAATACTCATCCAGACAAGTAGGAAGGGCAGAGCCAGAACAGAGAAGACATGGTTTAGCAGCATGGTTTGGTGGTACAGCAGCTCTGGCCAGCCCACAGAAAGCACAGTCACACATATAAAAAAGCAGGGACACCTGGGGAGCACTCATGGTTCCAGCACCAGGAAGAAAATAAAGCCTCCTTGCTTCTGACTGTGAAGACCAGTGGGGGTTAGGGTGGAGGAAGAAACTGCAGGTCTCTCAGCAGAGTCCCTTTGTTTAGAAGTCCCCACAGTCCTAGAGCACCTGCAGACCCACCCACCCTGGGAGCCACAGTCAGGGCCATAGTTAGAGAGGCACCAGCCCCATACAGGAAGCACAAGTAAGTACCTAGAAAAAGGCCAAATGCTGAGTAAGCAGCATTCTTTCTTCTCTGACAGCACCACAATGTGGTGAAACAGGTCACTTGCACTGACAAATACCTAAGGCTCCACCCCTTACCATGTTAACAGGGGCAACAGCTCTACCTAACACACAGGCAAACACAGGAGTCTGTCAAGTTGAGGAGACAGAGAAGTATGGCCCAAAAGAGGAAACAGGTCAAGGTTCCAGTGGGACAACTAGGCGACAAGGAAACAACCAACCTAACAGACCCAGAATTCAAAACACTGGTGATAAAGATGCTCACAAACTTGACAAATATGCTTAAGCAAATGAAGAAAGGAAGAAGTGAAGGCTAGGCTAAGTGAAACTAAGGAAAATCCTCACAAAACCAATGGTGAAAGGAAGGAAACGGGGGTTCAAATCAATGATTTGGAACATAAGGAAGAAATAAACAGTCAACCAGTACAGAATGAGGGAACAAGAATTGAAAAAATATGAGGAGAGACTTAGGAATCTCTGGGAACACTTAAAAATGTGCCAACATCCGAATCATAGCAGTACCAAAGGAGAAGAGGAAAAAAGCAAGAAAATGAAAACTTCCCAAATTTGGCGAAGGAAAAGAGACATATAAGACCAGGAAGCATAGACAGTCCCAAACAAGCTAAACCCAAAGAGGATCACAGCAAGACACATCATTATTAAAATGATAAAGGTTTTGCAAGCCAGGTCTGCAGCCAGATCCGTAGTTGGAGGCAGGTGAAAGGCAACCATACATTGATGTCTCTCTCTCTTTCTGCCTCTCTCCTTTCCCCTCTCTCTTTTTTAGGTGTAATAAATAAAACCTAAAAAAAATTTAAAATAAAAAAATAAAATGATAAAGGTTAAACATAAAAAGAATTTTAAAAGCAGCAAGAGAAAAGAAGTTATAAAAAAAAAAAAAAAAGAGTTATCTACAAAGGGGTTCCTATTAAGACTATCAGCTAATTTCTCACAAGAAACTTTGCAAACAAGAAGGGACTTACAAGGGGCATTCAGAGTTATGAAAAGCGAGGACCTACAGCCAAGATGACCCCATCCAGCAAAGCTATTGTTTAGAACAGCAGGCAGATCAAGTGCTTCTCAGACTAGGTAGAGCTATAGGAGTTCATTATCACCTTGTCATTATTATCTGAAATGTTAAAGGGACTTGTTTAAGAAAAAGAAGATCAAAACTATGAACATTAAAATGACAACAAACTCATTTATCAACAACAGAATCTAAAAACAAACAAACTAAGCAAACGACCAGAATAGTATCAGAATCTTAGGTATGGGGATCATTGAGAGGGTATCAGCTGGGAGCAGGAAGGGGAAGATATGAGGAAATGGTACCAGGATTAGGATGTATAACTGGTGGATACAACATACACAGGGGAAAGTTAAGAATAATAGAGGAAAGGGTGAAATCAGGTAACTTATATGCATAACCCATAGACATAAATTAAGGTGGGTGAGATTGTGGGAGGAAAGGGGGATGCTGGGGGGAGGGGAGCAAAAGGAAAAGAAATTGGGACAACTGTAACAGCATCATCAATAAAATATGCTTTTAAAAAAGAACAAGGCCGGCCCTGCCTGGTGGCACAGTGGATAAGGCACTGGCCTGCAAACCCAAAGGCGGCTGGTTCGATTCTCAGCCAGGGCACATAACCAGGTTGCAAGCCAGGTCTCCAGCCAGGTCCCCAGCTGGAGGCAGTTGGAAGGCAACCATACACAGATGTTCCTCTCCCTCTCTGCCTCCCTCCCTACCCCTCTCTCTAAAAATAATAAAATCTTAAAAATATATATATAAAAAAAATAACAAGGCCAAAATAAACTCCTTTTTGGAAAAAAAAAAAATTATTAAAGAGAAAATTGAGATGCTAGGGCAGGAGAGGACCAGAGGGCAAAGTGACTCTTTAAAGACACGTATAGATACATCTATGACACAGAAATAGAATGAATGCTCTAAGTAATGAATAATTACAGAACAAGAGAAGCTCTTAAAAAAGGTATGGTTCAGTCTTGAAAAGGACACCCAGCAGGCCACACGCCCCAGCATTCATTCCAATATGGCCCTCTCCTACAGTCAGTCTGGCCTGGCCCTGGGACTGACTTTAACCACTAACTGCTGGGAAATGATGCTGGGCCAGTTCCCAATTGAAGCCTTAAGGACTAGCAATTTCCACTTTTGTGCTCTTGGAAGCCAAAAATAACAATTCTGATGACCATTCTAAGAAAGAGAAGCCACAAGAAGAGGTCCTGGAGGATGGAGGCCATGTGGAGAAAGAGCAAGGCAGCGGACATACGTGAGAAGCCCTGTTGGACATCCCACTGTAGTCATGGATCCAAATGCCCACAGTCCCAGTTACGTCTGACTGTGCCATGAGGCCAGCTATGCCAAGTCCTCCCCACACAACCGTGAGACACATAATAAGTTGTTTATTTTAAGCCATTAAGTCCTGGGGTAACAGCTTACGTAGCAATAAATAACCAAAATAAAACTTAGAAATTATGGCTGTCAAATTTCCAAAAGTTGAAAGATGAAAAATAACTTCTAGAATTTGAAATTAAAAGACAAAGAGATCTATATTGATACACAGTATCAGATACAAAGACTCAAGTGAAGAGATCTAAAATCCCATGAGTAGGCAGTCCCAAATGAACAAAGAAAGAAAATGGAAAGGAAAAAGTTATCCCAGGAAAAATACACAAACATTTACCCAAGGAACATTATTTTCAAACTAGAATTATATATTCAACCAAATCATCAATCAGGTGTTAGGGAAGATGATAACAGCAGTTACCATTTACTGAGCACCATTACATGTACTATAACTCACTGTTCAGAGCCCCCTCTTCCCTCATTTCACAAATGGGAAATTGATTGGCACAGTGACTAGGCAATTAGCCCAAGCTAATTACTTAATGCAACTAATAAGCAGCAGAACCACAAGCCAAACTGATGGTGGTTTGGTCACAGCTTTTTAGAAGTTAGAACTCAGAAAACGCACTACTCCTTCATGCTTTCTCAAGCTTTTGCTTGAGGATGTACTCAGGCAAAATGTGAAAGGTAAGCCAAGAATGGTAACATAAGGTCAGAACTCAACAGATCTACCCCAGCAGAGGAGACAAGAAAAATGTCAAGATGACAGCTGTGCAGCCAGCCCAGGGAGCACCCTGCCAGGCCTGGTGCAGCATAACCAGAGGCTCTGGAGGAGAGCACAATCTCACAGAAGTAGGAGAGAACGTACAGAATTACTATACAGAAGACATTCCTTATAATCCTGATAAATGCCTATAATATCTCTTGCTTGGAGGCGATAACATTTGGGTTAAACTTAAAGCAACGGGCTTAAGGCAAGAAATGCTGCAGGTACAGCAAACACCTGAAGAAATGAGAGAGCAGGTGTGGAAACCAGGAGCATTAACAATTAACAAATCGGGAGGGGGCAATTTTGCATCTGTCATAGTAAATACCAGTTGCTGCAAAAAATGGAAAGGTTATTTTTAGTATCTACAAGAAAACAAAAACAATTCAACAGCAAAAACTTCTAAATAACTTGTATGATAAATGAAGACAAAGCATCCTAGCTTTACTTTTGCTTGAGACCATTTATTTTATCTCTTGATCATCAGAGAATTTTTACTTTACCTGACCCGTGGGGAGGGGTTGATCTAGCATCTCAACATCCAGGTGCTTAGGAAGGTTATATAATCTGCAGAGTTCACATATCAACCACTTCAATTGCTGACGAAGCTACAAAACACATTTCAGTAAATAAGCATTATGTCAAAAAGCCCTTAGGAAACAAGAATAATGCTATAACTACTGTCACCAATCCAGTGGGAAATGGAACAAGTTTGTTACTGCCCAATTACAGCCTACAGATAAAATAACAGTGTTTAAAGAAATACTGTTAGGGACTACAAGTATAAGAAAGTCTATTGCTTGAATACAACCCTACCACTGACACCTGGCAAAATGACATCAACAAAAAGAGAAGGGGAGCTCCAGACATTGTCCAGTTTCCAGGTGCTAACTTCTTGTCTTAGAAACTTGTAACTTCAGACGAGCACAATATATTATTAAGGCTACAAAACAGAGAGGCAGTTTGGTTGTACATGGGTCATAAAATTATATATTCCAGTCATATTCATTTAAAGGTACCTCTAGAGGCACAGGTGGCCTAGAGCCTGAGCCGTAGGATCTAGATGGCCTGGGATATGGTAGCTAACTGCCTTAGTTTGAGTCTTCCATTTCTAAAACAAGAAAATTAAACCTTCTCATCATGGTAAAGATTAAATGAAATATTCTGTGAAAACACTTGGAACTTAGTAAGTTCTTAAGTGCCCGCCTAAAACTTCAAAAAGTAACTTCTCAAGTTTCCATTTTTACCTCCAAATTATTTCATGAGCATATTTACTTTAAGGTAATATATGTGCACACACATCTTTCATTGTTTAAAAAATCATTTTCAATATGTAAGTTTAGCAATTATGGTTTAAGGAGAATGGTCAATATTCAGTACATCTGACCAGTAGTTAGTCAGGGAACTTACTCTACTTGGTCAGGAACACCTTCCTGAATGTGTCTGACCAAGAAAAGGGATGAAGAGAAAGAAGCAGCTTTATGAAGGGCTAAGAAAAAACACAAGGTTAGAAAGGGTTAAATAAAGCAAAGAATAAGTCTTTCCAAAGTGGACAATGGGGCAAGCAGGAGTGAAAACTGCTGAGCTGAAACTTAGGATCAAAGAGTATCCTCAGACTTAAAAGGCTGCAAAGCCCACTGTGGATTTGTTGTCCATTCAATCAACTCCACTGTGTGCTAAGTTCACAATAAGGATGAGGGAGGCGGCCTGGACACAGACCCACGCACCCCAAGCCCTGGGGCAGGAAGAGCTATAGGAGCACTTGAGGGGCAGGCAGCATGTGGTAGAATCACATCCACCAAGAAAAATAGGGAGTACATCTCCCAGGAATTTCAACTTTATGCTCCCCCCAAAGGTGTTTGAGGGTTGGGGGAAAAAACTAAGATCATGGGGAAGAAATGAAGAAACATTTGGAAGGTAGCTGAGCAGGTCTTAGAAACCTCCCGGATGGCTGGGGCAGGGGTCAGGAAGCCCTGGCATAAAAAGGAACTCTCAGCTAGTTCCCAGGCCCCAGGTTTGGGCACACAAGATGAGTGCATGACTTTATTTTGTCCCACTCACAATCACAAAGAGAACACTGCAGGGAAGCATGACGGGGTGGTAGACTACCAGAAGGAAGATGAGGTCAAATGCAGCTGTACTCATGTTGAATGACCATGAAACATCTAAGTGACAGTTGCTAGATCTATGTGATACAGACATATAAAGGTTGGACACTCAAAAGATAGATTTTAGTGAGAGACAGAGATTTAGGAATCCCAGGAATATAGGCCATGATTGCAGTAAAAGGAATATAAGAGATTAGCAGAGAACACACAGAATAAAAAGAAAGGGGCAGGATAAGGCAGGTTAAGTAAGAGATAAAAGCAGGAGACTAAACCTGACACAAGTCCTCATTCAATTATCAGTTCCAAGAGGACAGAACATAACTTGTATGTTGTACCCATCACTTATCAGAGCCTGGCATAGAAACCAGCTGATTTAAAGAACAAAACAAAACAAAAAAGCAAACAAAAAAAACTTCCCTGTGTTCTACTACTGTTTCCTGTATCCATCTAGGAAAAAAGCGTGTCTAAACCAGCACAGATACAGATTTTCACAATATTGAATACAGAAGCAGCCAGATTACAGTCTTCTATGTTTTGGTTTCTCACTTAAGAGTATTTTGGCATGTTGTATGCGTTCTTGTGAAAAGACTGGCTGCACTCTTTTTAACTACAACATAATATTCTATTGTAAAACGACACACAATAATTATTTAACCAGGTCTTGACTGGTGGGCATTAAATAATAAATGTTGATGGAAGAATGTTTCAACAAGGGAACAACTAATAGTATCTAACGCTACAGACAGGTCAATTTTAGGACTGAAAAAAGAACCAATGGATTTAGCAACTAAAGATAAACACTTTTTGTGAAACAATGAAGGCACTAAAAGAAGAAAATTAAACCAGACTCTAATGAATTAAGTGAAATAAAGGTGAGGAAACAGATTATTCTGTCAATAAACTAGGTTATAAGATAACTGGCAGAAACTGTCAGAAAGAGTGGAAGGTGACTTTTGTTTTTTTCTTTTCTGTAAATATATTTACATTTTTATAAAATTAGAGCTAATTCTATACCCTATGTCATTTTATGAACATTTAAATTATTTATTTATTTATTTTTAGAAAGAGAGGAAAACAGAGGGAGAAAAACATCAATGGGTTGTCTCTTGTAAGTGCCCCAACTGGGGACCACAACCCAGGCGTGTGTCCTGACAGGGAATCAAGTAAGTGACCTTTGGCTTTGGAGGATGACACTCAACCACCTGAGCCACACTGGTCAGGGCTATGAGGATTTGTTGATGGAATATTTTAGACAATGGAAAATGGCCCACTCCTTCATACAATTATAAAGCTTACACCTTTGGATCTTCAGAAAAGGAGGCAGCCCTGGCCGGTAGCGGGTAAGCCATCAGCCTGCGAACCCAAAGGTCACTGGTTTGATTCCCAGCCAGGGCACATTCCCAGGTTGCAAGCCAGGTTGCAAGCCAGGTCTGTAGCTGGAGGCAGGTGAAAGGCAACCATACATTGATGTCTCTCTCCCTCTCTCCCTTACCCTCTCTCTAAAAAATAATAAATAAAATCTTAAAAAAAATAGAGGGGGCAGTGAAAGAGTTACTGTTCCTTCTGTCCTATCATCCTCTGCTGCAGATGTAAACACATCCTCTTATTTAAATTTTTTGCCCTGGCTGGTGTGGCTTAGTGGATTGGCACCCGCCTGTGAACCCGAAGGTCACTGGTTCAATTCCCCAGTCAGGGCACATACCCAGGTTGGCAAGCCAGGTCTCCAGCCAGGTCCTTAGCTGGAGGCAGGTGAAAAGCAACCAAACATCGATGTTTCTCTCCCTCTCCTCCTCCCTCCCTGCCCTTCTCTCTGAAAATAATGAATAAAAAACCTTTAAAAAAATTAAAATAAAAAAATAAAATTTTTACCTCTAAGCTCCCTAACTCTGAGATTAGTCGTCACTTTTAAAATACTCTTTAAACTGTTCTTCTGTCCTTAATTTTAGGAATAAATGTGTTTAAACTACATACCTCATTTTGACAAAAACCTGAGGTAAGATTCTAACTTCTCCAAATGGTCAGTTCTTGCAATACTCCTAACAGAATAATCTATCTTTTCCTTAATGAGCACTTGCACTCAAATTAACTTACTCTAAGCTCTCAATTGCATGACTCTTTCTAAACTTCTATTGCTTTTATCCATCCAGTCCAGTGCCAGTGCTCAATATTGTATCTAATATCTAGTTGAATGAGCTTCACATCATTACTTTTTTGTACCTTCATTATTACTTTTTATTATCACTCTTCAAACAAACATTTGATTTATTTTGTCAAGTCCAAAAATAAATCTGTTTGACCTTCTTTTTTACTGGAATTGCATTCAATTTATAAATTAACATGAAGCTATGGAGAGAATTAACAGATTTATAATATGAAGCCTGCCCACCTAGGAACCCACTGAGTCATTCCACTCAGCAAATTTTTACCATTTTCTTAATACATCTAAGTTTATTCCTAGGTATTTCAGTTTTTTAATTTATTTGTTAATTGTCAACAAAATACTTTTCTACTGTATTTTCTACTTGATTATAGCTGATATTTGGGGGAACCACTAATTTTTATGTAATACTGCTTTTAATGAGTCATATTAAAAATTGTCAGTTGATTCCTTTGAATATTTTTAGGTAAATAATCACATCACCTGCAAATAATGACTAATATTTTTCCATAAGGATTTTATGACATCACAGAAAAATACAATGATAACATTAACTTTAAAAAATGATATAAAAGTATATAAAATATGGCCTCAATTATTTAAATGCATATATAAGAGTACATGTATTTTACTAGCAAGGGAAAAATACTGAAAGAAAAAATACATCATGTCAACAATGGTTATGGCAGGTAGAGAAATTATGGAAGATTTTTATTTTCTCTTCTTAAAAATTTTACTAGTTCTCTCACAAATGTTTATTAGTTTTATAATCAAAGAAAACAGGTTTTAACTTTTTTAATGGACAGTTACGTTTTTCTTTATAGAAGGTCTATCCTGAAAGTAAGTATTGAGCCATATAATGTTTTATGTATATTGACATTGGCTTGATATTCTGGGGACAGATCTCGTATATATGCATGTCAATGATGTAATGTATAAGTCTAAAAACTTTTTGTTTGCATACTTTTGGCTTTTACTGCACTTACAGACTTCTGACAGCAAAGGCAACTCCCTAACAGTAGCGCTAACATCATGTTATCATTATTTCCCCTGACATCCACCCTGCAGTCCTTTTCCCTTTTGCTACTCCCTACCCTGGCTAGTAGTCCCTACCAATGGAAAACACAACACCTAATTCCTGATCCAAATTAAGACTATACCTTATGGGGAATGCAAAAGAGAAACCAGAAATAAATAGTAGGTTGTAAAGTACTAAAACAAAAACAAATAAAACAGACCTGGTCTTGGGCCCCTCTAAGATTATCAAATAATCATGAATTAGGCTTCTCTATCATTGTTACCTATTAACACTTAAGTTCTATAATATAATGTTCATGAGGAAAAAAAGAAAGTAGCAGGGCTTATTTTCTCACCGAACTATTGTTCTTAGTATCTTCTAGACGTTCCAGAACTGAAGTCAGATTTGGGTCATCAGAGTCCACAAACCATATTGGTGAAGATGATGGATAAGATTCCTGTTACAGAGACACCTTGTTATACACACTTGAAACAGATGACCCTGATAATGCAATTAAACCATGCCACCCAATGGTAAGATAGAGATTTAAGTAAAATATAGTAGGATAAACAAAAGCAACATGTTAAAACCCACGTGTGGAAAAACAAATTTCTTCTTATGGACTTTTTTTAAAAACACAGTTTTATGGTTGAATCTTGCCTGCTCCATGATACATAATTTGTAAGTCTAAATTCTTTAAAATTTCATTTTATTGTTGTTGTATTACATCTATCCCCTTTTCCTTCCCCTCTGTCCCCTTCCCCACCCACTCACTCCCCACAAAGTCAATCCCACTTGTCCATGTCCATGGTTCTTCCATGCTAGTTCCTTGACTAAACTGCTCCTCTTCTTTGCCTCCTCCTCCCCCTCCCCCTGCCTTACAAGTCTAAATTTTTTAAAAAACAACCTTGAAGTATAATCTATAGATTTAAACTTTATTACATTTGCTCTTCTAATACTTAGAAAGCTTTATTTCTAAACTGCCTAGATGAGATCTGTGATTTAAAAAAAAATAAAGCAAAGGAGCACATGTCTAAGCACATGAATTAATTCTTAGAAATGCTAAAATTTACTTTAAAAAATGTCTTTTACTCAATATGCACATTGCTTTCTGAGTAGTATAAGTACAGAAGTTACTGTGAGATTTTTCTCCATTAAGAGAATTGGCCCTAAAATGAACCCCTTAAATTATTGATTTTTCCTAATAATTTTCCATCCCTTCTTAGATTATAGGAAGGAATGTAGTTGCTAAAGGAACAGATTTCTTAAGTGGGGTTAAGATTACCACTTTTAAAAAATCATTTATTTATTTAAGAGAGGGGAAGGGAAGAAGAGAGACAGGGAGAGAAACATCGATGCCACATTGCTCAGTTGCCTCTGGCAAGGTCCCAACCGAGGCATGTGCCTTGACCAGGAATCAAACCTGCAACCTTTTGATTTACAGTATGATAGTCAACCTACTGAGCTACACCGGTCAGGGCAAGATTACTTCTTTTATTTATTTATTTATTTTAAAACAATTTTATTTATTATTTTTAGAGAAAGGCAGGGAAGGAGAGAGACGTCAATGTATGGTTGCCTTTTTCACCTGCCCCCAGCTACAGATATGGCTGGAGATCTGGCTTTGCAACTTGGTTATTGTGCCCTGGCTGGGAATCAAACAGGCAACCTTTGGGTGTGCAGGTCAGCACCTTATCCACTGTGCCACTAGCCAGGGCAAGATTACTTCTTAAATATATCTGGTGTTAGGAAGCAGAAGAAAGTTACACAATTAACCATAAGGCTACATTCAGCTTTCACTCGTCCTAGGAGTAGGGTTTGAGACAGGTATTCACCTTGTAAAGCCATCATCTATGTGTCACAGCCCAAAAGTCAGTAGTGTTCTTGAACACTGTGTAGGCTGCCTCTAAAATGGTCCCAATGGCTTTGCCTGGGTAGCTCAGTTGGTTAGAGTACCATCTTGATTTGCCAAAGTTGCAAGCTTGAGTCTCATCAGGGCACATACAAGAATCAACCAATGAATGCATCAAAAGTAGAACAACAAATCAATGTTTCTCTCTCTCTCTCTCTCTCTCTCTCTCTCTGAAATTAATAAATAAAAATTAAAGTATAAAATAAGACATAGAAGCTTGAAGGAGGAGTTGCCTGTGACTACCACCATAAAAGCTGCCTTAAGTAGACAAATTTCAACAAGTTCACCCACTACCATTTGCCACCATAAAATGTTGTGTTGTCCCCTGGCTGGTAGCACAGTGGATAAGGTGCCGGCCTGTGAACCCAAAGGTCGCAGGTTCGATTCCCAGCCAGGGCAATATAACCAGGTTGCAAGCCAGGTCTCCAGTCAGGTCTGTGGCTGGAGGCAGGTGAAAAGCAACCATACATTGATGTCTTTCTCCCTCTTTGCCTCTCTCCCTTACCCTCTTCCTAAAAATAATGAAATAAAAAATCTTAAAAAAAAAAAATGTTGTCACGAGGCTAATCCAACCAACCTCTTTGTCTGTCACTGCCTGACACATTGTTGACCAGCAATTTTATACAAAAGCTAATGCAAGTGAAAACACAAGTTAACTCCTGTAGCAAACTACATCCATCTGCTCATTAAGGAGTTTCTACCTTGTTCAAAAATGCCCTAAGTGACTAATGGCTCTACACTACATCAAGCAGCAGCCAGCAATTCTACCTGCCAGAAGGCTCAGTTTTTGGTATGTTTTCAAATGACTGGACATGGCTATCTCCAAGGATTCCCTAACTTTTTGAAAATTGATGTACATACTTCTTGTTATAATAAGAATTATAAAAGTTGTAATTTCTTCTGGAGGCCAGTTAAGGGATGCACTCCTTTCACAATTTGCTGTTCAATAAATGTGGAGTGGAAAATGATGTAAACTTAATTACCATACAGTACCTTAATAAAATTCTAAACGCTCTGACATTTTAAAAAGTTCCAAAAAATCAGAAAAAAATAAGTTACTTCCTGCCAATTAACTACTTTACAAGTAAACAACTAAATATCTAACATGACCAGAGTCCACAGAAGCAGAGTGGGAATACTAACACTCAGTAAAAAACATTTTTTAAATAAAAATGCATACATACCCCTCCGATCAGAAAAACGCTTTAAGTGTTCCGAGCAGCAAATTACAGCTAATCAAAACATTCTACATGCCCTGACTGGTGTGGCTCAGTGGGTTGGTCATCTTGCAGCAAAATAAAAGGTCTGGAAATTCGATTCCAGGTCAGAGCACATGCCTACAGGTCCCCAGTTGGGGGCGTGCTAGAGGCAACTGATGGACATTCCTGATGTTTCTCTCCCTTTCTTTCTCCCTTTCTTCCCTTCTCTCTAAAAATAAGTAAATAAAACATTAAAAAACATTCTATATGAATTGAGGCACAAAACAATAGCTGAAGACAATTCCAACCACCTAATGTTCAGGAACCAGTGGGTAGTTTCCTTAGTTTTGAGTCTACTATCTTTCAAAATGTTTTAGAAGACAGCGGAGAACATGGTCACAACAGCCTTGGAAAAAGGGACCCCTGCTTCATCACTCTGCCTCTCAAGTAATACCTGACATTTGGTGGTGACTGTCTCAATTCAACTCCCCAACTCAACCAACTGACATTTATTGAATACTATCCTTTTCCAGGTCTAAGAAAGTTCAACAACAACAACAAAAAATCAAGTTAGTAAGGGTGACACCATTCATAAACTGGAAATCTAAGTCTTCTCTTCATACATCTGTTCCTTTCAAAGAAAGGCACAAAAAGGGGGATGAGGGAGGGCAGATCACAACTAGGAATTTGACTCTATATTACAAAGTGATCAGATGAATGAAAACAATGACTCCTCTGGCTTGAAAGTACCACTTAGGTGCTTAACGTGACAGTTCTGCTATTTCCAAGCGATTCTCTAGGAGTTTAATTTAGAAAGGTAATCTGTCCCAGGAGGACAGACCAAAGAAAAGGTCTTGGGCTTTTTAGTAAAGTTTTGTTCCTTATTTCCTCTCTATAACCTTAGCTGGGCTACTCTTTAACAGTGCTAAGACCAGTAACACACACACACACACACACAAATTTAAGAAATTGACAGGTTTTCCACAGAAAGCTAACATACAGTATTTTCAAAATAAACTGCTATTTAGCCACTTTTATGTGTGTAGAATTATCATTGCTACAGAACTTTCGTATATATGCTTTCATGTGGGGCAAAAAGTATTGTTCATAGAAAAACACATAAGAATTGATTTGCTTAAGATCCCAACTACTTTGTTTAAGGTCCTAGTTACTAAGAGTAAACGTTTTTCTCCCCCATAAACTCAGAGCGCTACTACTTTTTATTTAGTATCTTGCTGTTGGGAGGGAGGGGGGCTTCTTGGCCATGATGAATAGAAATTTAATTAAACAAAAAGAGTTCACCACAAGTAGCCTGGGAAATAGCCAGTCTGCAGAAAGAGTAATGATTTATACTACACAAATAATAAAGTATGAGGGTTTGTTTCCCAGCTAATTTACTTCTGGTGGGGGAGGGGCATTTCCACTCTGAAACAGCAATTCCCTCCCAAAAGTTCTCAGCCAACAAAAAGTCCATAAAAGGAGTAATGAAGGTGCCAAGTTATGTTAAACATTTCAATAGGCCTAAAAGGAAGCCATACACGAGCTCCCAACAAGGCTGTCCAGGTTATTAAAACAAGCTGTTTTTGCCTTTAGGTGTAATCGCAACAGCTGGATGTTAGGCGCTGACTGGCAATGAGATGGTCCCCGAAAAAGAAAAAAACAATACTTAAGTTTTCATGACAACCTTTGTATCACCAGTTCATGTGTTTGTTTTTTTTCATTCCTAAAAAGACTCCTTGAAGTTGAAAACGGCCCTCTCTGCCCTTCCTAGTTAAGATTTAGGACCAATTTATAACACAGGGAAAAAAAACTGCAGCTCAACTCCCTTAGCACAGAGAGTAAAACATTCATGTCCTGTTTTTCACGCCTGAAAACCGTCTTCCCTGTGAACTTGAGGTCCAGGGACAGATTCCCTAGCAAGCAGCCCTCAGGGACCCCTTCAAACACGTACGCATGACCCGTGACACGCTTTTACGTTATTGTCTATTTTTTCAAGCCACTACGTTCATGTTGCCTCCACAGTCCTGGCAGACCCCTGATCCCTCCTCTGACAAGGAGCCTCTACGGGGCGGCGACCGTAACTCCACGGCACAGACGTGCGCGGAGCGTCTGCCGAGTCAAAGCGGAAACGCATCCCTACCGGGTACTATTTTGCCATCATAAAGGCCTGCACAAAAGACAAACATTAAGGAAAAAAAAAGAGGTATTATAATAGAACGGGAGGAAATAAAACCAAATTGGTCAACAGCAGCGGCGGGCGGGCGGCACGTATCGCCCCGAACGGCGCCCGTCAGGCTCGGGAGTCGCAGGTGTGTGAGGGGCGGCGGCCGAGGCGCGACTCCCGCCACCAGGCAGCAGCGGCGGCGGCGGCGGCGGCAGCGGGGCGCCCTCGCACGGGCGACAGGCCCCGCACCCCCGCGGGAGCCGCCCGAGAAGGGCGAGTTCCCGGGACCCGCCGCTGAGCGCCGCGCAGCCCCCCTCACGCGGAGCCAGACCCGCGGCGGCCGCGGTTCACACGCCGCCCGCCCCGCCACTTCCGGCTTCCGGCGCGGAGCCTCCGCCTCAGCCGCCGCTCGAGCCGCGCGCCTGTCGGGAGTTTCCTCGGCCGGCGCGGCGCCCCTCAGCCCCGGCGCGCGAGTGGCGGGCCGCGGGCACCTGTCCCGCCCGGCGGGCGGCTGCGCTCCTCCGCGGCGCGGACCGACGGAGACGGGCTTCTCCGCCGAGACACACCTGCTCCCCCACCCGCTCGGGGCCGTGTCCAGGCTCCCGCGGCCACTTCCCCCCTCACGTCGGCGGCCGCGGGGGGCGCGGGCCAGAGCGTCCGCCTCGGCCCGGAGCAGCGGGTCGCCGCGCCCGTGACGGGCCGCCCCCCGACGCGCGGACGTTGAGAGGCGCCTCCGAGGCGGGGGAGCGCGGCCCGCCGCCGGCGACACCTCCCGCCGCCCCTCGGCGCCGCCCCCAGGCCGCGGCCCGGCCGGACCCGCCGCCTCCCCCCGGCGTCGCCAGGCGCCGCGTCTTTGTCCGCCGCCGCGGCCCGCACCGTGATGTTGCAGTGCAGCGTGAGCGCCGAGGCTGCGGCCGCGCCGCCCGGGGGCCGCACCAGGAACTGGCAGTGCAGCTCGTCCAGCTTCCAGCTGACGATGCGGAACCGCTCGTGGTTCTTGTCGAAGATGGACGCCAGGAACTTCAGCTCGGCCTTGAGCCCCGAAACCGACATCCTCCCCTCATCTCCTGCGGGGAGCCGGGCCCGCGCCACCGTCACGGCCGGAAGGGACTGAGGGCGGCCGGCCGGGCAGCGGCCCTTTGTAACCGACGCGGCCGGCAGGAGGCGGCAGCCCGCGGCTGGAGAGGCTACGCTGGCTGCCCCGCTGCCGGCAGAGGCCGCCCGCCGCCCAGGCCCCGCCCCCGGGCGGGCCACGCCCACAGGGCCGGCGTCGGTCCCGCCCACAGGCCCCGCCCCTGGCGCAGGCCCCGCCCCCGCAGCCAGGCAGGGGGCGCGCGCCCTCCCCCCTCACGTCGGGTCACGTTCCGCTTGCGCCGCGAGCGTCCCCTCGCGAGCGTGCGGCTTCTACCCGGCGTGGCCTCGCCGCCTCGCTGCCCGCGCAGGTCACGGACCCCCAGACACCCCGAACCCCATCCGCACCCACCACCCGCTCTCCGACTCCTGGAAGCAGGCCCTGCCTCTGCGGGCGACGGAGTGGGGGCTCCTGTCGGGACCCCAGCCCCGCTGGGCGCGCGGGAGCCCCGAGTTCCGGAATACAGACTAGGGGGGAGACCCAGCTTAGAAGGGCCTCCGGCTGGGGATAGTGCGCTGTCGTACCGTCTTGAACGTCTCAGTCGTGTCCCCACCAAGGGGCCCCGCGTTTGCCTTTCACACGGTCCTGACTGCAGGTACCTAGACCTCCCGCGCCCCCAAATGCCTCCCCCTTCGTTAGCTGCCAGAGGGCTCCACGCTGCCGGGCCCTTGGCTGGCAAAACACAGAACAGTAGGTCCAGTGAGGGAGGAACGTTGCGAATGCTTTTATTTGCACTTTTGAGAATCTAAGAGAAACTAGGATCTGGCTTCATGGGAACGTAACTGCCACGTGTGAAGTGTATTTGTCGGGGTTCGTGGCCTGGCGCTAGAGGTACTGCTATGAACTGGGAGTCGGAAGGGAAGGGAAGAGGTTCCATCCCTAAACTCGCAGGCAGAAATAGCTGGGATACGGTGTTGGCATTATTGCCGAGTTAAGCACAGGAGTGGCTTGCCGGCTTTCTGCCTTCAGCCCCCCCGCCCTTTGAGACCCTAACAGACATGGAGGTCACAGGACTTGAGACAAGGGGGAACAACTGGTTCAAACTTTGGTGTGGTTCAGAAATAAAATGCATTGAACAAGTTATTTGTTCTACCTAAGCTTTAGTTTATCTCTGAGTTAACTTAGGAGAAAACAAAGAGCTTTATAAATTGCAAGTGCTTTGACTAGTGATATCTCAGAAACAAACAAAATTTCACAATCATTTTTTAGTTTCTGCTGTGTGCCGAGCCCTAAGAGGGCCAGAAAGGTAAATAGATAAGAGTCCTTGAGTTCAAGAAGCTTTAAGTCTACCATTGGAAACAAAACATTGTTTCCTGGTTATTTAGGCACCAAATAACAGGAGACTGTGACTTAATGTGGCTTAGAAAATAAGATGTGCCCTGGCTGGTGGCACAGTGGATAAGGTGCCAGCCTGCAAACCCAAAGGTCACTGGTTCGATTCCCAGCCAGGGCACATAGCCAGGTTTCAAGCCAGGTCTCCAACCAGGTCTGTAGCTGGAGGCAGGTGAAAGGCAACCATACATTGATGTCTCTCTCCCTCTGCCTCTCTCCCTTCCCCTCTCTCTGAAAATAATAAAATCTTTAAAATGTTTTTTTAAAAAAAGAAAAGAAGATGTATTACCTCATATACTAGAAAGTGCAGAGTCAGGGAAGACTCCAGGATTGACTGGTTTGAGAGCTTGAATAAGGGCATCTGGAGCCAGATTCTTTCCATCTCCTTTGTCAAGATGAGAGCAAGGTAGCTGTAACTATTCTTGTGGATCACATCCAAACATGGTTACTTCCAGAGAAATAAACAAATAAATAAACTATTTCTTCCATGTCTCCTTCCAAGACATGAGGACCTGTGCAAGAAACCACCAAACTGACTTCCCTTCTATGCCATTGGCCAGAAAAGTCTCACATGCCACCCCTCAACCAATCACAGGTCAATGGACGGGACCACTCATTGAACTCCATCATCTGGGATGGAATAGATGTTGGGGAACTGACCACAGTGTCTGCTACAGACATGTCAGATAACATGTGACAAAATGCTCAAACTACTAACATACTACCTATCATAAGAGAAAGAAATTAATCCCAGAAATTACCTGCATAAAAGTATGGCTATGTTCAGAGAGCATCCAAGAGCCTGGCTGATTATACAGTACAGCAGTGGCCAAAAAGATAAAACTGTGATGTTATTGGAGACCACCCCAGGGACTACAGTTTCATTCAGTGGGAGTAATCACTTTTAAGAAGATTAACCCAGCATTAGTGTACAAAATGGATTATAGTGGGTTTACAACTGTGAAGTTGCTGCCAAGAGAGCCAGGAACAGTGGCTGACATGGCTCAGAGGATTGAGCATCAGCCTGGGAACCAAGGGTTGCCTGTTCAATCGATTCCCAGTCAGGGCACATGCCTGGGTTGCAGGCCGGGTCCCCAGTTTGGGGAGTGAGAGGCAACCACATATTGATGTTTCTCTCCCTCTCTCCCTTCCTGCCCCTCTCTCTAAAAATAAATAAATAGAATCTTAAAAAAAAAAAAAAAAAAAAGTGGGAGACCTAGATTCTAGATCAAGTCTGCCATTAATTCAACGGGGCAAGTTGCATCAAGCTCCAAGTAGTCTTCTGGATTGGTCCAAAGTCAAAAGTGAGACACATTGATTTAGGAGAAGTGGCCATGGAAGTAGAAAGGACTATACTGGTTCTAGGGTTATATCTGAGGTATAACTGCTAGATCTTAGAGTTAATACAGGACTGGAGAGAAAGAGAGGAAGGAGGAGAGAGAGAGAGGGAGGATGCCATGTACACAGCCAGAGAAAGTAGAATTTGAGGTGCTGATGGCATGTCAGAGAATTTATATCATAGGCCTGGAGTATATAAAGATGTCAGAGCCAGGGACACGTAACTGTGGATCAGTCCCATGGAGAGATGGTGGCAGTGATGGTGGCAGCATGGGCATGGGTATGGTCACCAAGGAGCAGGGCAGGGAAGATGACTTGGGCCACTCATTGAAGGGGCCCTGAGGAAGGTCCACCATTGGTGGTTTAGTAGAAAAGGAAGTAGCAGAGAAGTCAGAGAATGTCTTGTGTGTTGAATGATTGGTGGAAAGAATAAGAAAGACCAGGGCCAAGAAAAAGCCATGAGCTTTAGGGTTTAGGAGGTCAAAGATATCCTAAGAGAAAGGGAAATGGAACAGCCACCGCAGTAACTAAGTAAAGGGAAACTTTAGGGTTTGATTTGGTTTTCAGTATAGCACAGAGGTGGGCTCCTTGTGTTTGCACAGCCTCCGTCTCAGTAAATATTACTTTTCTTTCTCAAGTGGTGTTTGTAATTTTGTATTCTTTTTCTTGAAGAGGGCTCCCAAGATTGAAAAATGTTCATGCTCTACAAACCCTGGATCTGCTCCTAAAGAGAGAGCCATTTACATTTACGGGCAATAAAAACTAAAAGTACAAGAGGGGGTATGGGGCATAGAACTAGGTCCCGGGAAAGGAGGGAAAGGACTGGAAAGGAGTTACTCATAGAAGGAAGTCCCTCCAATGAGGATGAGGCAGGGAGAGAAAGGGGAAGATCCCAAGAAGTGCTGAGTTCGAGTGGAGGGTTGTTAAGAGATCTCACACTGAACGAATGATCTTGACTTCAGCAAGGCCAGGTCGGCAGGGACAAGAACAGATACATTCAGAGATCAGAAGACACAGGAGCACTGATGAAGACTGATGGAAAACTTTGACCTTGGAGTCCTGCTGGACCTTGAGAGAATGACCATGAGAATAACCAGGTGAGAGTCGAAAAGCCTCCATGAAGACAGAGCAACTTCAGCATGAAAGGAGGAGTGGGAGAAATCACAACTGGTACGAAAGAATTTTGAATTCAGGAACACGAATGGAGACTAATCGCTGGGGATAGTGTACCTCACACTATTCTGTTCCAACATCTGCAGAGCGGCTCTCAGACCGTCTGTCACCAAGCCTTCCCTAGCCCCCTGGTTGAATGTAATCACTCCTTCCCTCCAGCCGCCCAGCACCTTTCCTGTCCTAGCACTTATTTCTTTGGTTTTGCCTTGGTTATGACCAGGTCATTTCTTGCTTGTCTCCTCTTCTAGATTATAAACGTGCCTTACTTGCCTTCCTATCTGTAGCAGAAAGCACAGATAGCATCCGTGACAACTGAGTGAACACCGAGTACCAGCCTGAGAGCCCTCCATTAAAGAGACTGCAAGGAAATTGTGAGAGACCTGATCTAGTTTCACTGAAGCCTCAGGGAACCTGAGAGGACTGCTCCATGTCTGAAGTGTGCCCACAGGTGCACGGGGCCACAGACGCCCAGAGGACCGCAGGGCTCCCCATGAGGCACAGGAAACAGAGCCCATCTGGCTGAAGTGAACAAGTGATTCGTTATTCTGCAGCAGCCAGGTCAGCCAGACACTGTTCTATGCTAGAATTTTCACAAGTTTGGACTCTAGTTTATCATCAAACCCCTATCTCTGATTTTAGTATCAGGGACCAACTAAATAGTTTCTCCCTGGCCTTTGTACGTGCTGGACTTCCAGACCAAGGTGCGAACACCTGGAGATTGTATGAGTTTGTGGTCAGAAGGCTCAGGAGCCAGTTTTGGCTTCCCTGGTCACTGTCCATGGAACCTGTGGCCAGTCATGTCCCCTGAGTCTGGGTTGCTTTGTGTGTGGCACAGCATTCGTGGTTTTCATTATTCAAACACTTTGTTTTAATGATATGCAAGAAAGCTTGCTAGCTCTAAAATGAATAAAGTGTCAAGAAGCTTATGGGGATGAAGACAGTGTGAATACCACAAAGACCAGAAAGTAGGAAGTAGGAAGGCAAGCAGTGTTTTTTTGTTTGTTTTTTTTTTTGTTTGTTTGTTTGTTTGTTTTACATTATTTGAATGGGAGAGAGGAATGGGGGTGGGAGGAATATTTTCCCTCAACTGAGGTGAAGATGTTGGCATTTGGGTGTCGTGGTGGCGAGAGAGGAACTTGTTCTTTTCTTGTTCTGGCTTTTACTGCTCCTGACGGCATCCTGGTAGGAGCAGCAATCTCATGTGTAGTATTTATACCCTCTCAGACCCAGCCTCACATGCCCCAGAGATGTCAGCCCAGCGGCCCCATATGCCAACATCTCCTTCTTCCCACCATTCCGTCTCCTTCATGCAGCTTCTACCACCCTGCACGTTGAAGGGAAACATGGTCTGTGGCCCTAACAACCCAAGCAGAGCATAGAAGGGTACGTTTGAAATTGAGAAACAACAGCTGAAGAACCAGCATGGAACTTAAAAATAAAGGCGCTCTTTGTTCTCGGGTGCACATTACTTCCTGCCATGGAATATACCCTGCGCTTATTTCCTTTGTGTCTTTTCTTCTCAGACTATTCTCTCTTTCTAGGTGATCTCCTCCGTGGCTTCGAGCACAGCCTCTATGACGTTACCCGCCTGTTTCTTTTTCCGAAGCAGACCGCCCCTCTGCACGGCAGGCCTGTTTACCCAACTGCACCTTCTCCCCTTGTCTCCCAGGCCTGTCACATTTAACACGTCCAAACTCACTCTTTCCTCGGAGCCAGCTTCTCCTCCAAGTCCCCTAGATCCACAAATGCTCCGTGACCCTCTTCCTCACTTGTCACAACCATTTAGTACCAAGTTCCGTGGGCCTGCCTTCTTGGTATCGTTAGATGCCTCCTTCGCTTCTCCTGATCTAAGACACTGTCTCCTCCCACCTGAGCTGTTGCCATAGCCTCCCAAGTAATTCTCTGTACCCACTTTCACTCCCCAACAGTGCTGTCTTCCCCATGTTCTTTTAACATACAGCCATAATATTTGTATGTTCAAAAGCCTTCACTGGTTTCCCAATGCTCTGAGGATCTAAAGTCTAAAATCCCGACCATGGCTGGCAAGGCTCTGGACAGTTGGACTCTGCCTACCTTCCCTAACCACTTTTCACCCTTCTTCTTTCCGATCATGGACAGGCCAGGTCCTGTTTTCAGTTTTTTCAGTTATTTCAGAGCTCCATCCCTGTCTACTAGCGTCAGGACCTTCAGTGGCTACATGAAGCAATGAGTGATAAGAAAGTGACATCCGAGTCAAAAATCACGTTGGACCAACAGCCACCAGCCAACGGTTCTAACACAAATCTCATCCTTTCCTGGGTCATCTTCCACTGTAATACCCATCATTGAGCTTCACTGTCCTACTCCTTAACACAGACAACGTCTGAGATTTCCTCACTTTCCAAGTGCAGTGAGTTCTCCTTTCTATGCTGACTCTGGTTTTAGCAGAAAGAGCACAGCACCTTCCCTAGGCTTCTCGTGTCCTCCCAGCCTCCCCACCTCTGGTTTGATTACAAAGTAAACACCCTGTCACCAACACCAAACAGCAGTGGACGGGTCTGTTTGGGAGATTAAGAAACGGAAGAAATTAAGATGTGACAAGCTTCTAGCAGACAGGAACGAGGTCCTCCTGAAACACTTTCCCTTCTGGGGCTTCAGAATCATGGAGGCAATTTTATACACGTCTTAAGAGCTCTTAGAGTGAACGTAGATGTGTGGATGAGTCCTCGGCCCCATTCACCACAGGCTACAGGATGGGTCCATGCTTGCTCAGATGTGGGTGTGTCAGGTATTCCAGGAATTCATGTCAATCAAGATGACTTCTCTACAACCGGAAGATCTGAATCACGTACACAGACAAGGTGTCTGGTCCTGCTCCTTGACCTATTCCTTCCCTGCTCCCCAATGCGCCCCAGGGACCCATGCACCCTATGCATGAGGGGTACCCTCGCCAGCCATAAGGGCCTAGTTGCCCACTGCCCTGGGCTGCTCTCGCTCACAAGCTCTGCAGTTTGGGGTCTAATGGTTCTTGGACACAGCACAATAATACTCAGAACAGCAAGAAGGGTTTTCCCCTAGAGATTCTGTGGCCCAATTGGATCATGGTACTCCCTGTGTGAAGTTATGCCACCCAGGACTCTCCTCCTACAGGTAGGAAGCTGAGGAGGAAATGGGTGAAAAAGATCACCCTGCAAACAAAAATACCACAATACCACAAAAATCTGAGCTAGAATAGGTGCCCTCAGAGAGGCATGTTTAGTTGGTCCCATTCCCAAAGCTGGGGAAGACCAGCTGCATCGTGACTGGGCGCCGTGTTCAAGCAGCAGCACCTGGTTAGGTGCCTGAAAGCTTAGTCCACGGCCAACGCTTCAAGCCCGGGTTTTGGGGGCTGCTTCCTTCCAGAGTTGATGCCTTTTTCTAATTTACACACAGGCCCCATGTGGGCGAGTGCTGGCTGTGGCCTCAGGTTCCAGATCTAGAGACAAGTGACCATCTCAGGAAGAGACACAGTTCACGCTGTACTTTTGGCCTACTTTTCTGAACCTAAGCAAAACATTATCTTGTTTCTCCAAAGCAGTGTTTGGTCATTTAGTCAGTAGAGGTGGACCACCCATTTCCTCTGTGTTGGGCAGAGTGCTACATTAGGTTGTAACAGAAAGCATCTCCCAAGAGATATCATTTTGATTAGGGCAATTAGAAGAGGAGGTTTACGAACAAAATAAAAACTTATAAAGGTGCCATTTGTGGGGAAGCACAGGAAGGGTGAACGGACCCAGAGTAGCCAGGCTGTCGCCACTCTTGGGCCTGAGGCAATGAGGGGAGCCCGTTTTAATCACTGGAATGTGGAGAAGAGGGAATGTGGAGAAGAGGTAGAGCAAGTTACTCCAAGTGTGAGCCGTATCTCTGCAGGTCCACCTCCACTACCACCTGGGAGGAGATGCTGTATGATGTTCAGAAAATTTTAGAGCAGTTTGACCATTGATAGCCATTGCATCAAGGTGTGTGGTCAGTGCCAGTGAATATAGTTTAAATTTAGGTTTTGCATAAAAGTAGGTTCTGATGAAGCACAGGAATAACAAGAAAACATCTAGGGAACTAATGCAGATTAAGAAAGTCATGTCAGGCCCTGGCTGGTGTGGCTCAGTGGGTTGAGCACCGGCCTGTGAACACAACTGTCACTGGTTCAATTCCCAGCCAGGGCACATACCCAGGTCTCCAGCCAGGTCCCCAGCTGGAGGTAGGTGAAAGGCAACCACACATTGATGTCTCTCTCCCTCTCTCCCTCCCTCCCTCTCCTCTCTCTAAAAATAATAAATAAAATCTTAAAAAAGAAAAAGAAAAGAAACTCATTCCAGATTGTACATCAATGTGCTGCTTCCTTCACTGAGAGAGTCATGCTGTCTTCCCCACACCAAGAAAGAAGGAAGGAAGGAAGGAAGCCAGCTAAATTTTCGTATGTTATGTGACATAGTAAAATATGTGAATTCCTTAAAGGCTAGCAATGTATTCAATTGAGATTATTTTCTTTATTCTGTGAGACTATAGAAGCTGATCATAAACAAGGAGAATTATACACCAAGTATGATGGTTTTCATCAACAGGGAAAGTTCTATTGGGAATGTCTGAACTACAGCATAAACTCTTAGTGTTTCTGCAAAATAAAACAGCATTTTGGGCCCTGGCCAGGCAGGTCAGTCGATTAGAACATTGTCTTGACCCACCAAGGTTGCAAGTTCGATCCCTGGCCAGGGCACATACAAGGATCAACCAATGAGTGCATCAGTAAGTGAAAGAACAAATCTCTCTCTCTCTCTCTCTCTCTCTCTCTCTCTCTCTCTCTCTCTCTCAACTCAATCAGTAAAAATAATTTTAAAACAAAACGAAAATGAAAAACAGAGCCACTCTTTGCAACAACATGGATGGAACTGGAGAGTATTATGCTTAGTGAAATAAGCCAGTCAGTAAAGGACAAATACCATATGATCTCACCCATCACAGGACAATAATGAAAAACTAACAACAAGCAAAACAGAACTAAATGAATACAGTGAATAGGCCAGGCCTTCAGTGGTCAGGGGGAAGAGGGTTGGGGGGGAGGGGGGAGGCAGAGGCAAGGAAGGGGAGCAGCTTAGACAAGAACTTAGTATAAAGGAACCATGGACATGGACAACAGGTGGGATTGACTTTGGTGGGAATGGGTGGGTGGGGAGGGGGACAGAGGGGAGCAAAAAGGGGATGGATGTCATACAACAACAATAAATTTTTTAAAAAAAGAAAAGAAAAACAGAGCCAGTAAGCACTGACGAGGATGTGGAAAAACATTCTTGGTATGTTGGTAGCAATGCGAAATGGTGTAGAGATGGTCTTAGTGCCACGCCCTGGGCTAAAGTCTTAATTTGTGTGAACTCCTTTATGGATGAAGGAACTGAGGCACAGAGGTTGGGGTGTATCTGGAGTTCACACCACTGATCAGTAGAAAGAGCTAAGGTTTGAACCCAGCAGTCTGGCTCCAGCTTCTGCGCTCATAACCATGGTTCGGGGCTCCGGTAAGATGGAGGAAGGCAACTTAGGAGGCTGGGGGTAAAGCCAACACCTGCCTTCCCACTGTTTCCTCCACGGGGAGCCCAGCCAGCAGGAAATTGTGGTGACTCCCCTCTCCCAAAATGGCTGGTCCTCAAGCCTTACCTGTACTTGCCCACATACCTAAGATACCCAAACCAATTGTCCTGTTGGATGAACTTTCCCATTTCCAGTTTGCCTCTTGGCTTATGATGTGATGGCAAGAACATGAGAGACAGCAGACCTAGACTCAAGTCTAAGCCTGATCCTGTTCATCACCTTTGCCTTTTTGTACAATCTGATACCAATTTGTTCTCTTTCCTGCATTCCTTCCATTTTGGACATTCTGGTGACTGGTAACTGAGTGCTGATCTCTGACTAAAACCATTTGCTTTCCAAGTTGATCTGTGTTGCTTACATTGGGGGGATTCCTCATCTGCAAACCCAGAAGCCAGGCTGATTTCTTGGTTCCTATCAGGGGTGTCTGTGTGTGTATGTGTCTCCCAAGGGAACGGAGCACTGCAGATTTATTAGCTCATGGTCTCTCAGCAAAATATGTTAACAAAAAAAGCAATTTGTGCCCTGGCTGGTGTCTCAGTGGATAAGGTGCTGGCCTGTGAACCCAAAGGTCACTGGTTCGGTTCCCCAGCCAGGGCACATTACCAGGTTGCAAGCCACGTCTCCAGCCAGGTCTGTAGCTGGAGGCAGGTGAAAGGCAACCATACATGGATATCTCTCTCCCTCTCTGCCTCTCTCCCTTACCCTTCTCTCGGGAAATAATAAATAAATTTAAAAAAAAAAAAGGCAATTTGCGGTTATGTGTCTTGCAGTGACGTCACAGTGCTCATGTTTTCCAGAGTTCATTAGTTTTTATGTGTCCTCCGTTAATACCTAGCTCAATGGCTTTTGCGAGTGAAATGCCCCCAAACACAAAGTCACCCTCTTAAAGTATAATTGAAAATGTGTGCACATTAATTTCGTGTTGCTGACACCGGCTATTGTCCTGGCTAAGGGCCAAGGCCCTGAAGCTAGGTTGTCTGGGTTCAAGTCCTGACTCAGCCACTTTGCTCACTGTAAAATATTTAATAGCTTTAAGCCTTAGTTTCTTCATTTTTTTTTCTTTTTTAAAATCCTCACCCAAAGATATGTTTATTGATTTGAGACAGAGAGACAGAGACAGACAGACGGAGGCATCAATCAGTTGCCTCCTATACGCACCCCAAACGGGGATCAAACCTGCAACCCTTTGGTATGTGGGATGGCGCTCCAACAAATGGAGCCACCCGGCTAGGACAAGCCTCAGTTTCTTGACCTGAAAAATAGAAACTATTAGATGACGTGGTCTATGTGAAAACTTTTATTGGACTGCCTGGCTCAGGGCACGTCCTCAACCATTATTAGCTATGATTATTGCCATGCTGACTACACTGGCAGCAGGGATGGGAGGGAGCACCAAAACTCTTCTCTGGAGTGACCCCAGGTGTGTGCACCCCAGGGGTTGGCTCAGGGCCCTCAGTCTAGTGAGACCCAGGCAGTATGAGGTTTACTTCGCAGCAGGGCCATCACTTCTGCTAAGCAATGACGGTGACTTTCTGCCTGTGTTTGGAGCACCAGCAGGTACCTAAAACTGTCTGTGTCAAGAAGAGCAGCAGTTTCAATGTGCTGGACTAAGTGATCCAATTTGGAAAAGAATAAGATGCAAAAAAAAAAAAAAAAGAAAATAAACAGCCATGGCCTGGATCTCAGGAAATCAGGAAGACAAAACATGGGACAGCACCCTGTTAGGACAAAGCCAGTCATCCTCTGTCTGCAGGTGGCTCTTTGAAGCCAAAAGCTGGACCCCCAGCCACAGATCCTAAGGGTCCATGGGCAGCTCTAGGTCATCTATGGAAGAGAATGGAGTGGGCGTCCATCTGGCGCTTCTAAAGTGAAGGCACTGTGAGCTGTTCTGTTTGCTCTAGGAAAGGTGGACCTCTGGCTAAGTTGCGAGAACACTTGGAGAAAGATTTGTGGGGAGAAAGCTAGCCAGTAGCCACAGAGATTTCTCTCAGCTGGAGCTGCAGCTTTGGGGTCCAGGCTCAGCCACTCTCCAGCCATGGGGCTGTCCTGAAGCTGAAGAATGGAGGTGTAGATGCAGGAAGCACCTGCTCACAGGTGATGGTCAGTTAAATAAGATGTGATTCACTTATCACATTACCAGGCACTGGGTAGGAGCTCCATAGATGGCAGCCCAATGAATTTAACTGTTGTAGCGAAGGGTGTCCCTGGGGTCCAGCCCAAGGGTAGAAGCATTTGATAAGACATGTATGCTGCTATGTCTTAAAGATTGAACTTACCCCCTCCATATCCCAGACCTCTGGCACTTTTGTGGGGCCCTTCATCCTTCTCACTCTTGTTTCGATGGGAGCAATCATCCTGGGGCTGAGCAGGTCTGCCACCGCAGCCCTGGTTGCTGCAAGAATCTGTCACCCCCCAGGCCAACCACACAGAAGCCGCTTGCATCATATGCCTACGGAATCCAGACAGAATGAAAACCATTCACATGGCACCACAATCTATTCACCTATTATCCAATTAATGGACAGCAGGCTTTGCTCTTGAGTACAGAGCTGTTAGGAACATTCTAGGCACATCATCCACCTATGAGGGCAGGAATTTCTCTTGGGCTCTGAGGAATGTGACTACTCAGTCTTATCAGACAGAGCCAAATTCTTTCCCAGTGAACTACCTCAACCTGCAGTCCCATAGCAAGCAGAACACAGAGGTCCCAAGAACCTTCCCTGTCCCGTGCTGTCAAGAGGCAGAGAGAAAAATGAGCTCCAGCCATAAACAAGAAGGATGAATCTTAGTAATACAACCGTAACTGAAAAAAGCAAATGTCAGAAGTACATATACTTTATATAACTTGGAAACAGCTACAAGGGAAATATGTATGTAAACTTTAGAATTATATAAGGGTAAAATAAAACTATATCAAAAACAACTCAAAGGGGGCCCTGACCAGGTAGCTCAGTTGGTTAGAGCGTCACCCCAAAACACCAAGGTTATGGGTTTAATTCCCAGTCAGAGGAGGCATACAAGAAGAACCAATGTACATAAATAAATGGAACAACAAATCGATCTCTTTCTCTCAAGTCTATAAATAAAAATGTTTCAAAACTCAAAGGGAACAGATATTTGCGTACCCATATTTATAGCATCATTATTCACAATAGCCAAAAGGTAGAAGCCACCCAAGTGCCTCTCAATGGGTGTGTGGATAAACAATATGTGGTTTATACAGACAACAACTATTTTTCAGCCTTAAAAAGGAAAGGAATTCTGCCCTGGCTGGTAGCACAGTGGATAAGGTGCCAGCCTGCAAACCCAAAGGTCGCAGGTTCGATTCCCCAGCCAGGGCACATAACAAGGTTGCAAACCAGGTCTCCAGTCAGGTCTGTGGCTGGAGGCAGGTGAAAAGCAACCATACATGGATGTCTGTCTCCCTCTCTGCCTCTTTCTCGTCCTCTCTTTCTAAAAATAATAAATAAAATATTTTAGAAAAAAAAAAAGGAAAGGAATTCTGACACAGGCTACAATAGGGGTGAACCTCAAGGTCATGCTAACTGAGCAGGCCAGTCACGAGAAGACAAATACCGAAGGATAATTCCACATCCACGAAGGCTCTAGAGTGGTCAAGTTCACGGAGACAGAAAGGACATAGAATGCTGGTAGCCAGGGGCAGGGGGAGGGGAGGTTGGGAAGTTATTGTTTTATGGATGCAGAGTTTCAGTTTCGCAAGATGAAGAGTTCTGGACGTTGGTTTTGCAACCATGTGAATGTACTTAACTACCAAACTTTCCACTTCGAAGTGGTTAAGATGGTAAGCTGTACACTGTGTATTTCACCACAATTAAACAGACGGGCAGAAACGAACTTGGGGGAACCAAGAAGAGGAGAGTGTGGGAGGTGGGTTACCTGGGGTGGGGGAAGTGATGGTTTCCCACCTCCACTACCCAGGACCCACAAGGCTCCATCCAGACAGAGCTTGTTGATCAAACCAGCTTCACGCACAACAGTCTCCATCCGTTTTCCCGGGAGACAGCGCTTGCCACCTAGTGACTGTTGTTGAAACAATTCCACCCCAAAAAAAGGCACCCTCTGCCTTTGTGTGCGATAGTCTTCTGATGGATCCATAATAGATTTCCACAGAGCACGTTGAGTTTTGCCAACATAGCCCAAGTCAGGGACCCCAAAGTAGCACCAGCTTTGGAATCAAAGACCCTTGGGTTCAAACTCCAGCCGAGGGCCCATGAGCAGGTCACAAGCCCACTCAGCTCCTACATCACTGACTTCTCTTCCCATTGATGAGGCTGGAGATGATGTACGTAAAGTGCCTACTCTGCGTCCGGCACATAGTAGGGTTAACGATAAGTTGGGGTCCTGCTGCCTGCCACCATCCTCTATAGGCTCTATATTCCAGAGGTAAAGGTTTGGTGATCAAGGAAAGGAGTCTTTCTTCAAAAGCAGTTCCTGAAGCCTGTGCAGTCACAGACTTAATCACTTAAGCCTATCAATTAAGGCTAAACTCGAACATCTGGATTCTCCTATCATTCCCAGTTAGTTTCTGTAGGGTTAGTTTACAAGCTCAGACAACATAATACACAAAAGCTGCACAATTGCCTGAGCAAACGCCTCCTACGGCCCGTTCTACTTCTCCCCGGTGACCTTAATCAGCTCTCTCTGTAGCAGCAGGAGCTGAGGAAGTTGACCCTCCCTTTCTTCCCCACTCTCCAGCCGCATTTGTTACCGATGGGGGGAAACAGGCATGCTGTGATGGTGCCAGCAAGGTTCCAACCACATGCTTCACAATCCTACCCATTCCAGTCTGAATTGGGCCTTGGTTTCCCATTGGTTGAGCAAGGCAGGACTGAGGCGGGTAGGAAGAGAAGGAGGCTGGTTTTATGGATCCCATCTGGGCCCATGTGGTTCTGTGACAGGAGTCTAGGAAGCAGAGGAAGACATGTCGCACCCACTAACCAGCATTCCTGGGCCTGGTCTAATAATAATACTGCCAGGTGTTCCAATAGCACAAGAAATGCTGTGAACCAGGAAGGAGACAAATTCTTGGAATTCTATGCATTATTTCCATTATCTGGGAAGAAAAACCTTTTGAGACTGGTTAAATCCCAAAGCCGGAAAGGCACCCCAAGGCCCTAAAGGCAGGAAAGGACCCACAGTGCCTAAAGGAAGAAGCCCATGAATACCTTTAGGTGTCCATGACCTCAAGTCTTGGAAAGCTAGTGCTCCCCTTTCAATAAGTAACTTTCTCTCTCATCCTAACTAATATGTCCTCAGAACTAGTCCTCAACTAGTCCTCAGAACAAAGGACTTGGGCTCTCTCTTGGCACCCTTGGCCTTCAGGCCTCAGACCTTTGGACTCCACCCCAGCTTCTGGCCACCCTAGGGCAAGCATACCACACCCGGCCTTTGGCCACGTTTGTTTTCTCTCTCCCATTCATTAATAAATTTTGCGTGCACACTAACAGCCTCGCTGATCTGTAATTCTTTACTGCATTGGCGGTAAGAACCAGGGTTTCTCCGCTAACAGTTTCATAACCCAGGCTTCACTCCCTGGTGCCAGCCCACCCCGTACCCTGAAAGCAACCAGCTTCCTGTGCTCTGGGTGTCTTGGGCCAATTTCCAGGCTGTCAGGAAAAGGGAGAGGCATTGCCCCAGACAGCCTGTAGGTGGCACCAGAGCCCCGTGGAGCTGAGCCCGGTTTCCCTGGTCCAGTGTGATCTACCCTCACCTATGGGGAGCATCCTCTGGCTGATCTCCTCTTTGGCAAGGTAACCACATGACTTATCATTCAAACCCAGACCCTTCCAGATGCTCTCCGGAGAGTAAAGGGGTACTGTTCATACTTGCCCGGGGGCATACACTCTCCAGTTCCTGGCATACCCTGTTGTCACCTAACCACCCCTCAGGTCTCGTCTCCTTCGTAATGTCCATCTTTCCCCTTAATATTTTAAAATCCACTGTCCTGGAGCACCACTGTCTTTGAAGATGCTGCTGCAGTGGGGTGTTGTGGACCTCGATGCACCTATGTAACTCAAGTCTGAACAGGGCCCTGAGCGCCGGTGTTAGTGCCCGGGAAACATCCCCGCAATGGAAGAGTGAAAGATGGAAAATAGGGACCTTATCCCCACGCCGGTGCCTCCTATAGTCTTCTTTACTCTATTGCTGTGTCTCTGTTCTGCGTGTTGTGTCCTGTCTCTCTCTGAATTTAAGCCCAGAGCATCCAAGTCTCCTTCTCACACCTAATCCGGCCCATCTCCTTCTACCTGTGGTGCTTTTTCCTTGCACTGGAAAAAGCTGATGGAAAATTAAGGGATCATAAAGCTCTTCCTATGTCATCAGTTTAGGGATGCTTGCCACTTGGACAACATAGCAGGATGTTTATCATCTAAAATCTTGAAATAGCCCTGGCTGGTGGCTTAGTGGAAAGGCATCAGCCTGCAAACCCAAAGGTCGCTGGTTCGATTCCCAGCCAGGGCACGTAACCAGGTTGCAAGCCAGGTCTCCAGCCAGGTCTCCAGCCAGGTCCGTAGCTGGAGGCAGGTGAAAGGCAACCGTACATGGATGCTTCTCTCTCTTTCTTCCTCCCTCCTTAACCTTCTCTCTAAAAATAATGAATAAAATCCTTTAAAATAAATAAATAAATCTGGAAATAATAAGAGTAACTCCTTAATATAGCAGTTACTATCGTTTCAAAATGCTTTACAGATTATTTAATCCTTAAAACAACTCTAAGATGTAGATACTGTTATTGTCACCCTCACTTCTCACTGGGGAAGTTGAGACACACACAGGCCACGTAACTGGCCAAGGTGGCAGAGGCAATACTTGGACCTGGGCGGTCCAGTTCACAGCAGTTCACCACCACACCACACAGAGCAGTGTGACACGTCTGTCATTGACGTATTTTCCTCTCTCAGCCTGCTGGCATTTTCTGAATGGTGTAAATCTCATAAATCTGCTTCAAAGAGTACAACTAAATTGAATCAGGAGAGCTGATATAGAATGTGTGGCCTTCATGAATAAATTATAAGACTCTCTGGGTTTAAATAATAATTATTTGCTTATCTTGCGACTTCTGCCAGATGGGACTGTAATGTGCCCGGCCTCCTGCTCCTTCTCCCCAGTGAGAGGAGATGAGCTCAGTTGACAGGCACAATGTATCATAAAATCTCATCCTGCTTCCCCTCATTATCTGGGAAGCTGGGCATGGTTTGTGGGGTCTTAACTGGTTCAGACAGAGCTGAATGCTTCTTAAAGCATTATTTTTAAAGATTTTATTCATTATTTTCAGAAAAAGGGGAAAGGGCAGCAGGAGAAAGACATTCGTGTGTGGTTGCCTTTCACCTGCCTCCAGCTGGGGACCTGGCTGGAGACCTGGCTTGCAACCTGGTGATGTGCCCTGGCTGGGGAATCGAACCAGTGACCTTTGGGTTTGCAGGCTGGTGCCTTATCCACTGTGCCACCAGCCAGGGCCTCCTTAAAGCATTCTTAAAGTGACTTCAAGAGATGGCCTTTCAACCCTAGCTGGTGGCTCAGGGGATAAGGCGCCGGCCTGCAAACCCCAAGGTCGCTGGTTCGATTCCTAACCAGGGCACATAACCAGGTTGCAAGCCAGGTCTACAGCCAGGTCCCCAGCTGGAGGCAGGTGAAAGGCAACCATACATGGATGTCTCTCTCCCTCTCTGCCTCTCTCCCTTCCCCTCTCTCTGAAAATAAAAAAATCTTGAGAGAGAGAGAGAGAGAGGACTTTTCCCTCAGTTCTACTGCACAGGGTCATGTGAGCATGAACAGTGAACTCAACGGTGTCCTCATAAAAACTGCCTGGGTTCTGGATTAAATTATCTTCCAGTTTCCTTCGGCAGTTAAAGACCGGAGATGGGCCAGCAAACTGCTCTATGCCAGGAACTCTGGTGACAAGCTGGGCTGGGGCATGCCCTGCGGGTGGGGAGGGGTTCTTCCATTCTCTAACTCCTCCACTCTGAAACTTGGGGGATCGGGGGCAGTAACAGCCCCTATGGACAGCCTGAAGCCTGCACTCTGGGTTGTGTGTGCCCTCCCCACTCATCACTGACACCAGATAGATCCCCCAAATGTCCCTTTGTTATGTAACCCTCCCATAGGGGACAAGGAAATGTCTCCAACTCCAGTATCTGTTGTTAGAGCTCAAGAAACAGCTTCCTAGGGAAGGGCCTGGCGTATGGGAAGCACTAAATACCTATTAACTGGATGGATGGATAGATGGATGGAGGGATGGATGGATGGAGGAAGTGAGGCCTTCCTAGGGTGTAGCCTAGGGACACATCTCCTGGCTGCCACGGACTAGAGGACAAAGTCAAACCCTCCTCATCACTCAGAAGGCCCCGGGGGACCAGCAGGTGATGGTGCAGGAGACAGCAAAGTGAGGGGAACCTCTCAGGCCTAGGAGGGGTCATGGGTTCTTGCTGGCACCAGGCAGGAGGGAGAAGAGGGTTAGAGGCAGGAACCATCCCAGAACCTAATGAGTCATCACAAGATTGAATTGCAGGTGCCCAATTTACACGATACATTCAGGGGAAAGAGTGGGAAGAAGTTTGGTTTTAAGAAGTGAGTTAGGCCCTGGCTGGTGGCGCAGTGGACAGGCACCAGCCTGCGAACCCAAAGGTCGCTGGTTCGATTCCCAGCCAGGGCACGTAACCAGGTTGCAAGCCAGGTCTCCAGCCAGGTCGGTAGCTGGAAGCAGATGAAAGGCAACCATACATGGATGTTTCTCTCCCTCTCTGCCTTTCTCCCTTCCCTTCTCTTTGAAAATAATAAATAGATTTTTTAAAAGTGATTTAGCCATGAACAAAGACATTGAGAGACAGAAATAAAACATGAATGCCTAGTCCAGATTGGCTCTCCTCAAAAAAGGGTTCCACCCTCTAGTAATTGGTGGTGTAGGAGGCTTCTCCCCAACACCCCACAGACCCTGCCCCAGGTGCTGGGTCACCCCTGAGCAGCTCTTTCATTTAACTCATTATTCTGATCTTTGTCACCCCCACCTCTCTCAAAAGGGCCACGAGGTAACATCATCTTATTCCAAAACCTGAGCTCAACCAGCACCCGTTGTGGGACTGAGAGCCCTGGGTCAGCTGAGCAACTGAACTGGCCCCCTCAGGGAGAACTGAGGATACAGGCACGTGGCTGAGGCTGTCAGGGAATCTGATAAACAGCAAAACGGAAGTTCCTAGCTCTGTGCAAAACAAAGGAAAACTCCTTCCCTTTGGCTTCTTGAGTTTAGCTTCCAAAGGCCGTGGGGAAGTTTATGGAAGGGCCCAGGGGCGTGCTGGCAAGACACCTGCCCCTCCTGCCCAGCAAACTGAGATCTAGCTCTGAGCGCGTGTCCAGCCGAAGCAGCCGGCGTGAAAAATGAGCCCAGGAAAGAGCAGCGACACCTCCCAACCCCTGGAGTCCTGACGCCATCCAGATGTGGGGCCCCCCACGGCCTGACGGGGTCACCTGGCGGTCAGGCCCCGTGAGCTGATTTTCCTCTGGGAGAGGGGGAGGTTAAGAGTTCCTTTGGTCAAAATGTCAAGCTGGAATTAATCTATATAAATGGCAAGCCTGCCCTGAAAGCAAAAAATGAGGGCGTTCATCACGGCAGGAAACGCTGTCTGCGTGGCAAACCGCCAACTTCGCTCTTCAAAGCTCTGAATTCTATTTCCCTGGCAGGCCCCGCGGGGCGCCTGCCTCTTCGGATCTAACAAAGGGTGGTTCTGGTTCGCCCAACGCACACCTCCCGAACACCTCCCCACGCCTCCTGCAAGCGTCTGAGGCCGCTGCTCACAGCCTGTCCTGGTGCTTCCCAACCTGAGCCGGTCTCTCGTGCCGAAAACAAAACCCGAAAAACAGTCCCAGAAGAATCCCAAAGAGAGAAGAATCGGAGGATGGTGCCCCAGCGCCAACCCAGCCCTCAACGCTTGTTTTGCAGAAAGCAGATGTTGAAGGCACATTTCTTGGTTGGAACTCCGACTTCCTCTGCCTCTATCAGGTCGGCCTCAGGAAGTCACTTAATCATTGGCTTCAGCACTTTCATCCGCCACATGGGGATGCCAACCTCTACACGACAGGATGGGTGTGAGAACTACCTTAGCTGTGTGGCCGGCAGGAACGTAATTCGTGCCCATCTCAGTTCGAACTCAAAAGGCAAGCATGGCAAAATCCGGCACCGTTCAGGCTTCAGGCAGAGTTTGATCAGGGCGCTGGCTCTCCCTCCAAGTTCCCTATGCTCTGCTCTCCTCTGTGCAATTGCCTCCTTTCTACCCAGCTTCGTTCACGCTTACAAAATGACTACAGCCACTCCAGGCCCCACCCCTATCCTCTGCAGCATCCGGAAGAAGAAAACTCCTTTTCCTTTGACCATTCAATAAAAGCACTGAGTTCACACTGCTCCTGTTCCTCCAGGTCACGTCCCCACATCTGAACCGATCACTGTGGCTGGGGCTAACTGGCTCAGGCCTAGGTGGCCAAAGGATGCAGTTTCACTTGTACCCTGAGTTTCCCCCGCGGTTGAGACTCACCATGGAGGATCCTGCTTATTCGTATTTGTGACCCCAAAGCCTGTCACAATGTGTGACAGACACACCAGGAGATGCTCAGGAAGAGCCTGATGAATGGGAGGCCATTGAATAAGGTTTATAAAATCTGAGGGGCAGAGGAGGGAGGGAGAGGGAGAGAAACATCCGTACATTGATCAGCTGCCCAGTTCGTGGTAATGTCCCTGCTTTCTTGCCAGTGAAACCCCAAATAACGAACGCTGACCTTCACCTTTTCCCAGGGACGCACCTTCTTCCAGCAACACTGGGGAAGCCTGAATAAACACCGCCATCTTTCCACAGTTCACTCCATCACTCCAGCAGGAAACATGCATTATCAACCATCCAATTCCATTTTTAATCCTGGGCCCCAATAAAAAATATTAGCCCTGGCTGGTGGCACAGTGGATAAGGCACCGGCCTGCGAACCCAAAGGTCGCTGGTTCGATTCCCAGCCAGGGCACAGAACCAGGTTGCAAGCCAGGTCTCCAGCCAGGTCCCCAGCTGGAGGCAGGTGAAAGGCAACCACACATGGATGTCTTTCTCTCTCTCTCTCTCTGCCTCCCTCCCTGCCCTTCTCTCTAAAGTAATGAATAAAATCTTTTAAAAAGTAAGGATATGAGAGTTATCTTTAAATTGTTTTTGTTGGTTTAATGGGAATGAGGAGGAAATGGACGGAACTGCTTTTTAAAATGTGAGTGAGTCGGGGAGAGACATTCTCTGCAGCGGCAGTGGTCCTGGCGGGGGAAAGGTACAATGTCTCAGGGATCACAGCCACAGTGCTCGGGTCCTGGGGTGCACAGAGCAGCAGGGCCCCACCCTTCAGGGACCCCTGTCCTGGGCCAGGCTGAGTCTGCGGGAGGGAGCTGAGACAGAGGAACGGCAGCACATTCAACAATGCCCTGACCTCTGTGGGGGCCTCAAACTCACCACATCCAAATACCAACACAGCACTTTGCTGCTCGCTGAGCCGCCCCTCAGCCAAGTCAGTATCAGCCTCTCCAGCCCCCCAGTCCTGCCTGCCAAGGTCACCAAGTCCCTATTCTTTGCAGGACTCCCCAGGCCCTGACCTGTCAGTCTGTTCTCACCGGCCCAGAACCCACGCAAACCCCACCCCCCAAACCTGCTGGCCTCCCGCTCTGCACAGGGGGGAGGTGCTCATTCTCAGGTGGGCTTCTGTGCTGCCTCCTGGTGGGTGGGGGCGTGGGAGGGGACACCAAGCACTGGTTTGGGAATTCCACGGAGGATCTCACTCAATCCTTGCAGCTGGGAGAGGTGGTTTCATCCTCACTCCCTGCGGCTCAGACCCAAGCCACGTGCCCCACGAGCGCCTGTTCATTCTGCATCGGCCAACCCTGTGTCCAGCGCACTTTCTGCTCCACTTTCCCCTGCAAGGAGTCCCCCGCCCGAGTGAACCCTCAGGAAAAACACTTCTTCCCTCGGTAAAAGACCCCTGAGTCCAGAGCCAGCGCACAGAACACCTGCACTGTGATCACTAATTCCCGCCTGTCCTCCCTGCACCCTGACCTTCCCGATGCCCCGTGCCCCTGGCACATTAGCACCCCCAGGCCCAGCAGCAAGAAGGTCTTTGTAATTTCCTGAATGTCACCACACACATCTGTCACCCTCCAAGCTGCGCACCATATGGCCAGGGAGCTCCATGGTGAAGCCCCATTGAGCTTCCAGCTCCCTGGCTTCAAAGATGAAAAGCAATTAGGGAGAGCCCCCCCACGTGTCCCCACTGCCGGGGAGAGCACACCCTGTAGACAGGCTCCCTTGTGTCCCCCACCCACTGGAACTCTGCTCTTCCTGCCCTCCATGGCCCAGGCCACCCTCTGAGTCAGGACAGCTCAGTGACACACATCCAGACAGACGTGACTGTGACAGCAAGTTTTGAATCATCAACTCCTGTTTTTCTCTCCTCTCTGCCCTTCCCCTCCCCCTGCTGGGGGAGGCCAGCTCTGGCCCTCATTGCCCTGGGGGAGGACGAGGCGGAGGAAGGACTCCCACCCTCTGAACACGACTTCCTCCTACTCGCAGGCCACAGAGAACAGGGTGACCCCCACCTCTGCACAGACCTCGGGGAGCCTGCACTGCCTGGGATGGAGGTTGGGGGGTGGGGTTTACAAACGGGAACGTTGCCTTGAAGGAGATGCCTGGGATGTGAGGCGCCCTGAGGGAGCACACACCAGGGTTTGGAGCCTTGTTAAACCCTTGGAATCCATCTATGTGACCTTCCAGCCCCCATTCCACAGGACGCCGCAGGAAGGCGTAGAAGCTGGCTAAGTACCAGTATGTCCCTCCCTCTGGGGGCTGTGCTGAGCCGACCTGCCCCCCAGCAGGCCCCAGTGGCCAACAGCCAGCACTGAAGGAGGGGCGCCGAGAGGGGCACACGTCCTCCCGGAATGGCTGCACCAGGGCCGGAAACCTCCTGACAGAGGGATGTTTGGGGCCCCACTGGACCCAGTAGGACTTCCCCTGGTTGGAATCCTGGGGCTGTCACGGGGCAGCTGTCACAATGGGATGACTGGGCCCCCTGTTCAGGGTCTCCCAGCCAAGGCGGGGAGAGACCGGGAGGGTGACCGCAGGGCCTCTGATGCCGGCTGGTCAGCTCACCACCCAGTTTCAGCTCCAAACCCACTCAGAGTTAGGGGAGCCGGGGGGGCCAGTCTAAAAGGTGATTTCTGAGGCACCTCGCCCCACACCAGGGCTTACAGAGTGGCTAAGGCAGCCCGGCCAACAGGAAGCCCCCATTTCGCTCACGGAGCACCGCACGCCCGGGGAAGCTGTGTCCCAGCGTAAACCGCACAGAACCAGGCCAGCGCATTGCAGAGGTTAAGGGGCAGGTCGCTGCAAGAGCACTGAAGTGTGACCGGCGCTCCGGGGGAAATTCCAGGGACTCGGAGGAGGGCTTCCCACAGCAAACACAGCACAGGGCAGAGCACCCCAATCTCCTCCAAACACCCCCCTCCACAGCCCGGTCCTTCAGGAGGTGCCTGAGCCTTTGTTCCGCTTTCCTCGAAAGCCTGGAGTGGGGCCTGGAAGGCTTTATTGGTTTCCTGGTGCCTCTCCCCACCCCCCAGTCCCAGGGCCTGGGACCAGCCAGGGAGCTTCGGAACTGGGGCGCAGGGCTGGCTCAGGGTGGACATTGGGCCAGGATCTGAGCCTTCCGTTCCCCCTCTCATCCAGCCCCAAGGCCCACCATGCCCGTGGCCTGGAGATCACTAGCCGGGTCCAGCTCTCATCCTTGCTTGACAGGGGTGTTGAAGTCCAGAGAGAGTCAGGGATGGAAGCTGTCATCTCTGGACCCTCCTGGACCTCACTTGTGTGCAAGCCTCCCTGACCGGGCTGTGACCCTCACTACACCCTTTCATAACCTGCAGAATGGAAGGACGTCTTCTCCGAGTTCTCTGAGCTCCTCCAGCAAATGAACCAAACCCAGGGAGGGTCTGTGGGAACCTTCATGTCAGACACAAGTTGTGGGTCACCTGGAGACCTAGTACTGCCTGTGACTGGCATCTGGGGTAGGGACAGACTTATGGGACTGAGCCCTTAGCCTGGGGACCTGACCCTGTGTCCAGGGAGAAAGTGTCATAATTGAAGTGAATTGTAGGACACTTGGCTGGTGTCTCAGATGTTGGGAGAAACTGCCACACCTTTGGGCACTTCCACAGGGAAGTGCTGTCTGGGAAGGGAAAGGAGACATACAGGAGAAAAAGATGGATGGGAAAGGACACCTGAGTTGCCCCCTCACACCTCCCAAGGAGTTGCAGCTGGTCCCCAACTTGCAGCCCCTCGGTCCAGTCTCCACCCCTGGAGCCACCGGGTCCTCTCTGTGCTTTTTCCTTCTGCTTCTCCTGAGGACACTTGTCATTGGATTTAGGGCCCACTCGGATAATCCATGAGATTCTTAATTACCTATAAAAAGACCCTCCTAAGCCCTGGCTGGTGGCTCAGTGGATAAGGCACCGGCCTGCGAACCCAAAGGTCGCTGGTTTGATTCCCAGCCAGGGCACATGACCAGGTCTTCAGCCAGGCCCGCAGCTGGAAGCAGGTAAAAGGCAACCATACGCTGATGCTTCTCTCCCTTTCTTCCTTCCTCCCTTCCCTTCTCTCTGAAAATAATACATAAAAATCATTAAATAAAAAAGAAGCCCCTTTTCCAAATGAGGTCACATCCAGAGGATTTAGAGGGGAAAAGTGCACATGTATTTCACCCCACCACACACGTCACTGGCTACCCCACTCCCCAAACTGCCAATCAGACCGGTGTCTGTTTCCTCTTTGCGGCAATAAGACCACCATCAATACCAACAGGGGACACTTACTGAGGACTAAGCACCAAGGACCATGATATGCCCTTAGCATCGGTCCCCATGCAATGATCACCCAGCCCTTTGAGGTAGGAACTAGTACTTCCAAGGGACAGAGGAGGCAACTGAGGGTCTCAGTCTCTCCATTTCTTCCTGCTAGGTGATGACAGCCAGAGAAACAAGAATGTGTATGTGTGTGTGTGTGTGTGTGTGTCAGAGTGAGAGAGAGGGAGAGGGAGAATATCAGATCCATTGCTAGGGAAGCTGATGGTGTTCAAGAACCAGAGACCTGAACCCCGGGTGCCCGGGCTGTGTGTTGCCCTGGCACTAACCTGCCACCAACCATGGCTGTCGGGATTCTTAGTGCCCAGCTGGCAGGCACAGGGCTTGCGGGGGTGGGCCGTGCGAGGACTGAGCCGCAGACCCACCCTGCCTTCTCTGGCCCATGGCCCAGGTCTTCCACGCCCTGTTTCTGGGAGCCAGATTGAATTAGCTGCTGGGCCCATCTGCCCAGCCCTTGGCCTAATACCATCTGGCAGCTCGGGGCCTCGTGGCCAGAAATCCAATTTGCCAGAGCTTAATTGAGCCCTAGACTCCCGGTGGGCACTGGGCCTCAGGCCCTCCTGCCCAGCCAGCAGCAGATTTCCCGGTAATGAAGAAGGAGGAAGAAATGGCAGGAGCCAAATTAATTTAAATTACCCTCATTTTCTCCCTGGAGCGGCACACACCCCTCGCTGAGAGCGCCTCTGTATCAGCCACGGTAGGCACTGACAGGTAGCAAAGATGCGTAACACTCGGGGTGCCCCCCGGCACCTTGCCTTTATCTGCTGACTCTGTGCAAGAGCGGAACGTGCCCCCCTACCTGTTGGCCCCCTGCATTTGGTCCGGTTTCACGTGCCTGTCTGAAAAGCCGTCCACGTCCACGCTGCCTCAGACCCGGTCTCCCTTGGCGGGATCAAAGCCGGGTCTGCTGCGGGGTTTCAAGACTCTGATAAAAACAGTCCCTGTTCTCCCCACTCCACCTGAAGCTCCTGGACGCTGGGCCAGGGCAACCACCTCCGCCGTGATGGTGGCTGTGATTTCCAAAGGCAGGACCAGCTTGGTGGCCGGCAGCCCCCTCTCCTATGCCCGGAGGTGCTAGGTCCAGACTGTGTCCGGAGATGTGTACAGAAGTGTGCCCGCATCTGCATCCCACCTGGACTCACACACACGGGCATCAGTCCTTAGGGACGATCAAGTCCAACACGGAGAACCAAGGAGCAGGGCCTACAGGTTCAGCATCACACAGCAACGTCACCGGGGCACCTTTCCAGTCACAGCGGTCCGCTCTGGACGTCTGTAGCTGGAGACAGCACTGGACCTAAGATACACTGCATTCTCCCTCCCCTACGTCTGCATAACTATGATAAAGTTTAATTTGCAAAATACACACACACGGCAGAAGGTTGACAACAATAATAAAATGGAAAACTTTTAACGATCAACGGTGACAAGTGGAATGGGAAGATGGGCTTTCTGTCTCTCCCAAAACATCTGATTGGAAAAAAAAAAAAATCGGATCGGATCGGATCCACCTTTTCATGTAAGGGAAGCACTTCACAGCTTCTCTCTGGTATGACCCAATGGCCAGCTGTCACCACCCTGTGCTCTGGAGCCATTATTAAGGAAAATAAAGGTGACCTGATCACAGGCACTGTGATACCAAAGCCGCTAACAGGCAGGGAGGCTGGAATGAGGGGAGGCTGCTAACCAGCCTTCCCCGGCCCAGCAGGATGGGGGTTGAGAGAAGAGAACCCAATGTCTACCTGGGAGAAGCTTGCCACGTAGGGGATTGTGGACAAAGAGGGAACCTAAGCCAGCCTGGAAGCCACCAAACGCTTCCTGGACCTGGTCATGACGGGTAGTGACAAGACGCGAGTCCTGTACTCTGATGGTATCCCTCCACATGGAAGGAAGCACACAGTCGGGGCGTAACTGTCCCTCCCCAAACAGAAGCCTCAGAACCACCTAGAAACAGAGGGGCCATCAAGGACAAAGACTGGAGACATCCCCGAAAGAATGACTTACCAAGAAACTACAGAGGCTCCAGGCTGCCGACAGAGGCAGAGTTCAGCTCTCAAAAGGCCTTAAATGTCATGTGGAGGATGGCAGGTTTGATCCTGCTGGCTCTAAAGGTCAACGAAGGAGTTCAAACCCGGAAGCACCATGCTCGGATCCGGGCTTTTGGAAGGTCACTCTGTCTGTGAGAGGGAGGGGCAGGGGCTGGAGGTGGCAGGGCCATGAGGATGAGCAGGAGACAGAAACCGGGATCTCATCAGGGTGGAAAGAACCTTGCTGAAGCTTCTAACCAGATGGCCGTGGTGTGATCATGCACATGTTTATGTGGAGGGTGAGGGGCAGAACAGACTTTGTGGGGCTTTGAGGTCCCAAGAACAATAAGAAGCAGGTCTTAGAGATGAAAGGGGGAAAACAGGCAAGGATGCGGGGCACATATGTAAAGCATCAGCTTGATGAGTTTTGACATGTATATATTCCTACACTGTTGGTGGGAATGTAGGCTGGTGCAGTCACTGTGGAGAACAGTATGGGGTTTCCTTAAAAAACTAAAAATGGAACTGCCTTTTGATCCAGCAATTCCACTACTTGGACTATACCCAAGGAATCCTGAAACATCAATTCATAAGAACCTATGCACACCTATGTTCATAGCAGCACTATTTACAATAGCCAAGTGCTGGAAACAGCCTAAGTGCCCATCAGTGGATGATTGGATCAAAAAACTTTGGTACATTTACACAATGGAATTCTATGTAGCAGAAAGAAAAAAGGAACTCGTACCCTTTGCAACAACATGGATGGAACTGGAGAGTATTATGCTTAGTGAAATAAGCCAGTCAGTGAAGGACAAATACCATATGATCTCACCCATTACAGGACAATAATGAACAAAACTAACAACAAGCAAAACATAACCAAATATATGAATATAGTGAATAGGCCTTCAGTGGTCAGGGGGAAGGGGGTTGGGGGGAGGGGGGAGGAAGAGGCAAAGAAGGGGAGCAGTTTAGACAAGAACATAGTATATTGCCCTGGCTGGTAGCACAGTGGATAAGGTGCCAGCCTGCGAACCCAAAGGTCGCAGGTTCCATTCCCCAGCCAGGACACATAACAAGGTTGCAAGCCAGGTCTCCAGTCAGGTCTGTGGCTGGAGGCAGGTGAAAAGCAACCATACATTGATGTCTCTCTCCCTCTCTGCCTCTCTCCCTTCCCCTCCTTCTAAAAATAATGAAATAAAATATTTTTTAAAAATTTAAAAAAGAAACAGAACCTAGTATAAAGGAACCATGGACATGGATAACAGGTGGGATTGACCTTTGGGGGAATGGGTGGGTGGGGATGGGGGACAGAGGGAAGTAAAAAGGGGATGGATGTAATATAATAACAATAAAATTTAAAAAAGAAATGAAAGGGCATCCCTAGGAAGTCAGGGAATGCTTTCTTTAAAAAAAAAAAGTTTATTTATTTTATTTTTAAAAGATTTTATTTATTACTTTTAGAGAGAGGAAGGGAGGAAGGCAGAGAGGGAGAGAAATATCAATGTATGGTTGCCTTTCACCTGTTTCCAGCTACAGACTTGGCTGGAGACCTGGCTTGCAACCTGACTGGGAATCAAACCAGCGACCTGTGGGTTCGCAGGCCAGCACCCTTCCACTGAGCCACCAGCCAGGGCTAGGAAACGGTTTCTATTCATTCTGGACATCAGTACCAAGAAAAAGGTCCCAGTCAAACATCACTAGCTACCTGGTCCCACTCCTGGTGGGGCTTCAGGTCCCTCAGAAATAGCCATCTCGAGCCCGACCCTGACTGCCACCAGAGGGCGCTGCCAGGCTCCCTCCAGAAAAGACGGGGGACCCACACTGGAGTTTGGGGGCAGAGCTGTGAGGGCAGAGGGGAGCCTGGGGGAGGTGCTGATGCTGGGCTCCGGGTGCACACAGGTCGTCTCTATTCCCCAGAATGGCCACCACTGTGATACGTACAATTCAACGCTTTTGGTGTGCATTCTTTCTTTTAGGACCAGAAATGGAATTCCTGGTGCAAACAAATGGAAAGTTCTTAGGCTTTTTCCCTACTGAGCAGTTGTACCAGTTTACAGCCCAGCAGCAGCACATGAGGGTCTGTTGATTGAAACTCACGCCTGTCCGCTGTTATTTGTAAAATATCCTTCTCGCCCTGGCCGGGAGGCTCAGTTGGTTGAAGCATCATCCCAATAGGCCAAAAGGGTACGGTTCCATCCTTGGTCAGGACACTTGCGTCTGGTGGGAGAAACCGATCAGTATTTCTCTCTCCCTTTCCCTTTCTCCTTCTCTAAAATAAAACAATAAAAACCCTGGCCGGCGTGGCTCAGTGGATTGAGCACCGGCCTTCAAACCAAAGGCTCGCCAGTTTGATTCCCAGTCAGGGCACATGCCTGGGATGCGGGCCAGGTCTCCAGTTAGGGGTACGAAAGAGGCAACCACATAAGGATGTTTCTCTCCCTTTCTCCTTCCCTTCCCCTCTCTCTAAAAATAAAATAAAATAATTTTAAAATAGTAATACTAATAATAAAAATAAAGATAGCCGTCTGACATGTGCTGGTTCAGCAAAAACAGGGGTTTTGGTTTCATTTCTTTTATCACTATTTTTGTTACAAATGGTTGCAAATGTTTCCTGCTTGTTTGTCCTTTTTTTTTTTTTAATTTTTAAAAAAGATTTTATTTATTATTTCCAGAGAGAGGGGAAGGGAAAGAGGCAGAGAGGGAAAGAGACATCAATGTATGGTTGCCTTTCACCTGCCTCCAGCTACGGACCTGGCTGGAGACCTGGCTAGAGACCTGGCTTGCAACCTGGTTATGTGCCCTGGCTGGGAATCGAACCAGCGACCTTTGGGTTCACAGACTGGTGCCTTATCCATTATGCCACCAACCAGGGCTTGTTTGTCCTTTTTTTAAAATCACGTCTGTGCCCTGTGCTCATCACTACTATGCTGATGTTTTCCCTGTTGATTAGTAATGATAGTAACCATTTGTCAGATACACATTGAATTCTACTAACTTATCATCTGCTTATTAATTGTGTTTATAATTTTTTCATGCACCAACCTTTGTGCTGCTACCACACTTTCCATATTTCCTTGATGGTGTCTGCTCTGGTGTCAAACTTAGAGAGGCCTCCCCTTCATCAACAATATGTGAATACCTTCCTCTACTTCATCATCTTTTTGTATCATTTACTACATTTTAACTCTTATCTCAGATGGAACTTACGTTAGTGTATGGTTTGGGAAAGATGAAATCTTTACTTTTCTCAGCTCCATTTATTCATTTCCTGCCCGTTTTGAAATGGCATGTTTGTCAAATTCTAAACATGGAAGTGCACTGGGGATCTCTAGGCTTTCCATTACACCACATGCTGCATCTGTCATAAGGATCAGCCCCCTACATTATTCTTTTTATTTCTTTCAGTATTCGACTATTCTCTGCTATTTGTCAATGATGTTTCCAATGAATTTACCAAGTTCATTGTCACTTTCTTCTTCCAAAACAATTCCTTTGGGGCCTCAGTTGGAACTTAAGAAGTTACTCAAGGCCATTATAAATTCACCCCTCCTTCAGAGATGCTGTTCTCCATGACTTTGATGCCCATGTCAGAGCATGTTTACAACGAACTAAGGTCAAAGGCCATGAGTTGGAGGTTCCTGGCCTCTCCTTCCCCTACACACCAGCCTTCAAAGGCCCTTTAGGAGGAGGTGATCCCTCCAACTTCATTACCCCTGTGCCCTGTGGGCCAGGAAAGAAGTTCCAGGAACTAGAAAGGGCCACTCTTCAGCTGTCCCCACAGGTCACTTGCTCTTTTGTCCTGCTGATGGGCATGTTGGGGACCAGCCTGAAGAACCTAGCTAGTGTGACTCAGTGGATTGAGTACCAGCCTGCGAACCCAAGGGTTGCTGGTTCGATTCCCAGTCAGGGCACATAACCAGGTTGCAAGCCAGGTCTCCAGCCAGGTCTGTAGCTGGAGGCAGCTGAAGTCAACCATACATTGCTATTTCTCTCCCTTTCTTCTTCCCCTCTTCCTCTCTCTCTAAAAATAATGAATAAAATCTTTGAAAACAAACAAAACAACAAAAGAACCTCCACCCGCTGGCCACCTCGCTAAGATGGCTCCATCACAGGCCTGCAAGGGGCAGGAGGCAGCTTGCCTACCAGCACCAGGGGTCCTGATTGTCGGGTGGGCTCCCCCGAGGTGGGGTAAGAGTGAGATGTCCTGATGACCAGCCAACTCTCCTTAGACTATTGAAAGGAAAGAGAGATTCTAAGAGGTTTCTAATGACAATTCACAAGAGAGAAAGCAAGACAAGGACAGGCTGGCATAAATTAGGAGATGGGTTGCTTTCCCCCACAAAGAGGGCACACACCCCACAACCACCCAGGCCCAACCTCCCCCCTATTCTCTCCTCTCTGCCCTCCCCACCCACTTCCACCTCCGCAGTGCTGCAAAGTATGGCAAGGAACCAGCAGCATCCACGTCAGAAATGAGAAACCGGGACCCAGTCGGTCCTAATGTCATAATTCGCATTTCCATGGAATCCCTGATTTGCAACCATGTTTGACAACAAATGAAAACAGGCAAGGGAGGGGGTGTTTGGATCCTGAGACTCACCCAAGCAGGATGAACCTCTCAGCGGCGGCAGAGGCAGAGTGAGGACCCACCTAGCACCCTCTTTCCCGGGGGACGTGCCAACCTCGGGATCAGCCCAGGTCAAAGCAGAAAAAAAATAAAGATGCAGAGAGCACTTAGGAACTATGAAATGGTGATAAAGAGCTCATGTAGAGCATTAAGACAAAGACAAGGGCTGTATAAGATCACTGATAAGTGGCATCAAAAGAAGCTAGACCTGCAAACAGAAAGGATAATGGTGGCTACCGGTGGGGAACTCAAGGGTGGGGTCCAGTGATTACCATGGAAGATAAACTCAGTAGGAGGAAGATTGGGCCGAAAAAGACTCAGCAGAGGTCTGCCCTGCGGTCCTGCCAAGGCTGCTGGAGAAACAGGGCCCAGAGGCGCCCAGCTCAGCTTTCCACCAGAACCACAGCCTTTGCTTGGATGTCAAGGGTTACCTGAGGGGCCAGGCAGAACCAGATTAAAAGAAAAATTACTGGCCCTGGTAGGTGAGGCTCAGTAGATTGGCATTGGCCTGTGAACCCAAGGGTCACTGGTTTGATTCCCAGTCAGGACACATAACTGTGTTGCAAGCCAGGTCTCCAGCCGGGTCTGTGGCTGGAGGCCAGTGAAAGGCAGCTATACATTGATGTCTCTCTCCCTCTCTGCCTCTCTCCCTTCTCCTCTCTCTAAAATAAAATAAATAATAATAAATATTATTATTTATTATTTCTTTATTAATAAATACAATCTTTTTTAAAAAGTCTTTTTTTAAAATTACCTACTGATAGGTTCTAGCCTGCGAACCCAAAGGTCACTGGTTCGATTCCCAGCCAGGGCACATAACCAGGTTGCAAGCCAGGTCTCCAGCCAGGTCCATTGCTGGATACAGGTGAAAGGCAACCATACATTGATGTTTCTCTTCCCCTCCCTCTAAAAATAATAAATAAAATCTTTTTAAAAACCACCTACTGACTAAGGGAGTCCTTCAAGAGCTGAGATCATAAAGACTGGAGAAGTCAGGGTGGGCTTCCTGGAGGGAACCCTAGGGCTGAGCCCTGAATGCCCACGTGGCTCTGACAAGCAGGAATATTGGAGAGGCCACTCTGGACAGAATAGGGCAGATGCTTTGGACTTAAACAAGAGGGTATAAAAGCCTCATTTGCTGCTTCCCTCAGAACCCAAGATACAAACTCATATCCTTAGTCGTGACTCTGATGATTGAAGAAGCGAAAGTCAGGATTACCCTGTAGAAGGATCATCTAACTATTAAGCATATACCTACCTTCTATAAAGGAATCAGGAGAAAAAAGAGGGGAGGGCAATATCCTATCTACTATCTTTTTTATTTTTAAAATTTATTATTTTTAGAGAGGGGAAGGGAGAGAGGCAGAGAGGGAGAGAAGCATCCATGTAGGGTTGCCTTTCACCTGCCTCCAGCTGTGAACCTGGCTGGAGACCTGGCTTGCAACCTGGTGATGTGCCCTGGCTGGGAATCGAACCAGCGACCTTTGGGTTCACAGGCTGGTGCCTTATCCACTGTGCCACCAGTCAGAGCCCCTACTATCTTTTTACATGTGAAAAAAATCACAGCTCTGGAAGGTGGGTAATTTACCCACCACAGACACTAAATGGACAAAGTGGGATTTGAACCCAAAAACTCCTGCAGCTTCCCCTCACCCATTCCCCATGCCACAGCCACTCCTGAGCACCTGCCACATGTTTGCCCATACGACCTCATTAATGTAAGAGCAGCCCCACAATGAAGAAAAGGAGAGCCCATGTCTGTCACCCTCACAGCCTTAACTGCACTTTGAAAGCCATGGAGTCCAAGGATGCAGCTGCCATAAAGAAAACTCACTCCAACCTACTACGTCACAGAAGACGATTCTTGGAGACCGAGCAAGGTGACTTGCTAGCAGCAGGCACGGAGGCAGCATCAACCTAGCGGGTGAAGCCTCAGAGATGCCTGGGTGGGGCTGGTCACAGCGGAGGGGACCTGTGGTTCTTTATGTCAAACCCCGCAGGTCTGCACCCACAAGGTCTGAGTCAGCCCTGACCCATGTCCCTGAACCCCAGCTGCAGAGCCACTGAGGCGGCTGGCTCTGGGGCCCAGACCGGATGAGCACTTGGGGAGTGAGCTGTGCCCACAGCAGGGGGAGCAGGTGCAGGAGAAGGAGCAGAGAGCCACAGGGTCAGGAAACAAGGGCCATGGGGACCCTACTGAGGCCAGACAGGGACGGAAATAGCATCTCCACCTCCCACCCTGCTGTAGGCTCTGCTGCCTGGGTTCAAACCCCAGCTCCACCAACCTCCCTCCCCTTCAGTTTTCTCTACTATAAAGTGGGGCAGTACAATCTTGTGAGGACAAAATGAGAATTCACTGTGACATCGAGTAGGGGCCTGGCCACATGGTGGCTCCTTTCCACCTGCCTGAGACATGAGGATCAAGATCCCGTCCCATCCTGGAACCCTTTCAGGCCAGCATGGGGCAGACCCAACCCTTTCAACAAGGTCTGCTAAGAGACAACTCTCACAGAATGTGCTGAGGGAGAAGAGGGAAGGCTTCCTGGAGGAGGGAGCATCCTGGCAGGAGCTTAGAGAGGAATCTAGCGAAGGGGGCTCCTCCCACCCTCACAGCCCTCTCTTGTCCCCTACTCTACTGGGTCACTGCCACAGCCCCCTATCCCAGCCAGGCCTGGCCACTCCACCTCCCAGCCTGCGGTTTCCACTGCTGTATTTCAGAGGTGCAAACTGCAAGTATAGCTAAATTATTCCACCACCCCCAGACCTCCTGTGGCTCCCCGATTGCTTCAGAGCCCAAGTACCTATCCCAAGTGACTAGGCCTCTACTGTGGTCTGTCTTCAGCTTCCAGCTCTCACCACTGCCCCTCATTCTCCAGATCAAATCGCAATAAACTCCTTGGGGTTCTTTCGCCGTATCATTTTCTCCAAACCATCCCTCCACCCTCATCAACCTTGCTTCCACTGTCTGCAACCCCATCCTGCCCCCGCCAAAGTTGAACAATCCCAGCCATTTTCTCAAGCCTCAGTTCAAGGATCACTTCTTTCAGGAAGCCCTCCTTGACTCCTCCTGCAGTGTATTGTCTTTTCTGTGCTTTCATTGCATGCAACCTACATTACTGCAAGAACTCAACCTGATAGAAAGGCCCTCACAGCCAGGAACCTGCTTGTTCAAAATAATAGAAAAAAACATTTTTTGTTTATATTGAGGTGAAATTCAATATAAAAGTAAATCAGACTCAACCTTAAAAAAAAAAAAAAAAAGTAAATCATGTTTAAGCCCCGGCTGAGTGGCACAGTGGATAAGGCACCAGCCTGTGAACCCAAAGGCCACTGGTTCGTTTCCCAGCCTGGACACATAACCAGGTTGCAAGCCAGGTCTCCAGCCAAGTCCCAAGCTGGAGGAAGGTGAAAGGCAGCCATACATGGATGTTTCTCTCCCTTTCTTCCTCTCTCCCTTCCCCTCTCTCTAAAAATAATAAGTAAGCCCTGGCTGGTGGCTCAGTGGATAAGGCACTGGCCTGTGAACCCAAAGGTTGCTGGTTCAATTCCCAGCCAGGGCACATAACCAGGTTGCAAGCCAGGTCTCCAGCCAGGTCTGTAGCTGGAGGCAGGTGAAAGGCAACCATACGTGGATGTCCTTCTCCCTCTCTGCCTCTCTCCTTTCCCTTCTTTCTAAAAAATAATAAATAAAATATTTTTAAATAAATATATTAAAATTAAAATATTTTTAAAATAAAAATAATAAAATGTTTTTTTTTTTAATATTAAAAAGAAAGCCTTGTTTAGTACACCCACAATGCTGTGCAACCACACCCTTTGCCTAGCCCCAAACCATTTCCTCATTCCAGAGGAACTGCATATCCATTAAGCAGCAAGTCCCTGATAACAAAACATTTTCAATCAGAGATAAGCTACCGGTAACATTAATGTTACCATTAATCTAGTTAAACATTAAATAGAGTTCTGATATTTTTATTTTGCAAAAAGGAGCTATTAACATGGACAACAGGTGGGATTGACTTTGGGAGGAATGGGTGCGTGGGGAGGGGGACAGGGGGGAGCAAAAAGGGGATGGATGTAATACAACAATAAAATTAAAAAAAAAAAAAAGGAGCTATTACCTGAGTCTCCACTCCTCTGTATTTCCAAGGAGCCTCAAAATGGATTTTTAAAAAGATTTTACTTTATTATTTTCAGAGAGAGGGAGAGAGACATCAATGTATGGCTGCCTTTCACCTGCCTCCAGCTACATATCTGGCTGGAGACCTAGTTATGTGCCCTGGCTGGGAATCGAACCAGCGACCTTCGGGTTCACAGGCCAGCGCCTGTGCCACCAGCCAGGACCTGGAATTTTTTTTTAAGGAACCGATTACATTTTCAACCCAAATTCTTCCTCCCTTGAAGTGCACCCTCCCAGATGCCACACTTGTTCTGCCTCCCAGCCTTGCAAACCCTACGGACCCCGACTTCAGATCCCGTTCTCCCCGGTCCGGAGCAAAGCCCAGAGCCCTCCAGGCGGGGTACAGCCATTTCCCCCACAGTGCAGGGTTCTGAGCAGACACGAGCCTCAGTCTCCCCAACTGCGCAGAGGGCACAGGCGCCGTCCCGCAGCCTCGGGCGCAGGCTAGGGGGAGGCACGGGGACCACCTTGTGGGCGCGCGGGTCCAGTAGCACCGCCCCGCATCCCGCGTGGGCGGAGTCCGAGCGGAGCCGGGCGGCTGGGCGGGGTCCAGCGGGGTCCTAGCGCCCAGCGCTGCCACCCTGCGAGGCCACCCCAGCCACCTGCGCCCCGCGCGCAAGTCGGTCAGACGGGAGCCCGCGTGCCGCCGCCATGAGGAGCGCGCACCCCCTGCTCCTTCTCTCGCTGGCCGCCCTGTGCCAGCTCGGTGAGTTCCCGGGGAAGGAGGGGGCGCCGGGCGGGGCCGCGGACCGGCCACAGGTGGGCGGGTGTCACCCAGCGTGTCCTGGCCAGGCCCTGGGGCCACTCGTCGAGGCTTGGGCTCCGCGTCCGCAGGCGCGAAGGGGCGTTGCGGACGCTGGACACCGCCTGCGGGTCCCCCAGGTTTGTGCCTGAGAATGTGGACGCCCCAAGCAAGCCCACCGCTCATCTCTGGAATGTGTGCGATTTGGGGGGATCTCCTAGGAAACCCCACTGCCTCGGCTTACCCACCCGGGATGGGACTGGACAGCCAGTTTGGCTGAGGGCCACTCAGGAGCCTGCAGGCTGGGACACCCACTCAGCCCTTCCAGGCCGAGTCCAGAGTCTCCCGGCCTCAGTTTCCCCGCTTGAGCGCCAAGGATCCTTTCAGCCTTGTCCTCTGAGCCTGGTCAGCCTCCAGGACCAGGCTCGCCTGGACAGAGGCAGAGAAGCGGGGCTCTCACCAAAGACGCTGACCGCCCTCAGTATGGGTCCTGGCTCAGGAGCCACTTGCTCGTGGCCCAGGACATTGCTTTACCTTTGGGCCTCAGTTTCCCTCTCTGTTCTATGGGGTGGTGATCCTTGCCTACAGACTCGGGGACTGGGAGGTGTGTGTCAGCCCTACTGAGTGCTAGGGCAACCGGGCTCAGACCTCCCGGTGCAAACTCCTGGCCTCCAGCCTGGGATCTGGGGTGACCTACCCCCCAGGCCGTGCTACTGATCTGATCAGCAAGGTGAGCTTTTTGTAACAGGGGGAACCCTCCAACCTTTTTTAAAACCCATAGCTGCCTTTTAATAGATATAGATCCGCTGTTACCGGCCTCAGTTAAGGACACCTCTGCCTTTTCAATGCTCACGCGCCAAGCTTCTGTGACCCCTTAGTTTCTGGAGTTTGATTTCAAATGAGGGACGGTCTTTCCATGTTTCCAACATAGACTTTCAGACCACCTATGCTTTTTCCAACCGTCCGTCCCTCCGCTCGCACTGGCCTTCCTGGATTGTTGGCCCAGGTCTGTGGAGGAGCCCCGTGTCCTGGAAGGCCTGCCTAGGACAGAGGCAGGTCGGTGGCTCCCCATCAGACATCGGGTGGTGACTGACCCCTGGTGGCTGGCTCGAGGTTGCACCGTGTCAGCTCCAAGCTGGGAAGGGACTCCACCCCAGACAGAGGCTTGTTCCCTTCTGGGCCAACTTGTCATCTTCGGGTGACAAGTCCTCTGTCCTTTGTCCTTTGAATCCAGCAGGCCCTGCACGCACAAAGCAACACATTGGATGTTCTGAGCTCTTTTTGGAGGGGGGCAGTGCATTCCAGCCCCAGCGGCCCTGCTTGGTCATCCCCACCCCAGCCACCACACTCACACACAAGTCCAAACACAGGCACACTGGAGCCCACGCACAGCCCTGCACACCATCCACCTCTGCAGGGGCAGCTTCGTTACAGGAAATGAGCAGGGCAGGAAAGTGAGCCAGGGCCTGGGTCTGAGAGAGGCTCCTACACCTGACTCCGGGCCCTTGACTTGCTGGGGGTCCTGGAATAAATGCCTCCTTTCTTTGGTCTGTTTCCCCGAGCTGAGGAAGAGAGAGTCGGGCTGGATGATCCAAGGCTTTTGGAGCCTGTAACTCAGGAGGCCATCACTGATCCTCCAGATGGAAGAGGCTCCCCCCGCAGGGCCAGCTGAGTGCCTGAGAGGCAGGAGAGGCCCAAAGTGGGGCAACCTGAGCATCCCAGGTGGGCTCAGAGCCAGAAGCCTGCAGAGCAGCCCTGGCCTCTCAGCCCTGGACAAACCTCCTGGGGCTGCAGAGATGTAGGATCCCGCCTTGCCCAGGCCCGCAGGACTGGCTTCCAGGGCATGCAAGCAGCTGGCCTGAGAGGGGGTTCAGGGTATGAGAGGCAGGCCTCTGAATCTAGGCCACGCACCAGAGGGCTCGCCTGGGCAGCCCCGAAGCGGTCTGGGGGAGGGATGGAAGTGCAGGTGCCCTGGGAGCATCTTTCGCAGGGCGCTAAATGTGGTAGCTGCTCTAGATAGGCAGCAATTTGGAAAGAGCACGGAGCAGACAGGGTGGCAGCAGCTTCTGCAGCCTGATGTCTACCTGGCACCCACCTCATGAGCCCCCTGATCCCACCCAGATGGAGGAGTTGGTTAAGACCAGTGAACTGGCCCTCAGTCCTTGGCCTGGTGGGCTGGCAGCCCCTCAACACCCCCACCTCCTCAGCCTCCTTTATTCCCTCTCCTTTCTCCAACCCCTACATTACTGTTTCTGCACACTCTCATCTCTTCCCCCACTCCTGGGCTGTCCTGCTCAGGTGCCCTTCACCTTCCTCTGAGTGTCCCTCTTTCCATGGGTGCCTCTCCCACCCACAAGACATTCTCCCCCAGAAGAGTCCAGGCCAGGATGGTGATGGAAGACCAGGGCTGAAGCACAGACTGAGAGACTTGGAAGGTGGTAGAGATGGAACTAGGCAGCCACTTGAAGCTGCGCAGGTTTTGGATTAGAAGCCTCGAGTGTGGGTTGTCACTCACTGCCAGAGAACAGGAGGAGGGAGAGTTGGGAGGTGGGAGGACAGCTGAGCTCTGTCCTGGATACCGAAGACGGAGCTCTCCTGGCCATTGAAACACTTGCCCTCAGGCAGTGGGCGTCATGGAACAGGGACCAGAAGGTCTGACTGTGTTTTCTCAGGGGACTGCCGTGTGGCCAACACTGAAGAGAAGCTCATAGACTACCTTCTGAACAAAACCCGCTACAACAACCTGATCCGCCCGGCCATCAATTCCTCGCAGCTCATCTCCATTAAGCTGCATCTGTCCCTGGCGCAGCTCATCAGCGTGGTGGGTGCAGAAAGGGGGCCCGTGGGCTCTCGGTGCCCTAGTCACATCTGGGGAAAGAAGGTGGCCATTCAGTGCGACAGGCTGGGAGTCGGGAGACTTGGCTTTTCCTCTGACATTGTCCGGACTTGTGGACAAGGTCCTGACTATCCATCCAATCTTTTCCATGTGCATAAATTGAGGGTGCAGGGGAGTGAGGCACAAGAGAACTTTCTGGATGACAGAAATATTCTGCATCTTGAAAGCAGTCTTGTTACATGGGTAGTACATTTGTTAAAACCAATGAAACTACATGGAGGACCTGTGCATTTCACTGTATGGAAATTATATCTCAAATGTTTTTTTATATGTACCTCAAATTAAAAAAAAATTTTTTTCAAGACAAATGAAGGTTTTCCACGTTCAGTGTTGGCAGTGTAGCTTGCTGCAGATTCACCTTTGCATAAGAACAATTAGAAAAGCTACCCTTCTCCTCTGAAAACACATGCATTGGCAGGTCTTGGAGAACTCAGCCAGGACCTGAGGGACAAGGCTCCAGGCGCTGACCCTGCTGCTTCCCCCATGTTTGGTGACTGGTGAACAGGAACAGGGCTAAGGAGCTGGCTAAGAGGCCAGGAGGCCTGGTGAATGCTTTGCATTCCCACGGGGCTAGGGTGGCATGTACTAGAGTTTGAGCTTTGCGAAGGACAGAGCCCTGTAAAGACCTCTCCTAAGAGTGAATCAAAAATAGACCAGCCTTCATGAAAACTAAGCCTGCTTTCAACCAGCTCAGTCACTTGACTAAGGTGACTACCCTTCCTCTAGCTGCCTGCCATGCAGCCCAACTTAGCACTCCACTGGGACAGATGTAGTCACACACCAAAGAATGACCTTTCAATAGCTCACAACCTGCATATATGAAAGTGGCCCCATGAGATTATAATGGGGCTGAAAAGTTTCAACTGCTTAGTACATCGTTGTTGTCATAATGCCATATCACAGCGCATTACAGTTGCCTGCAGTATCAGGACAGTAACATGCTGTCCAGGCTGGTAGCCCAGGAGCAATAGGCTAGACCACACAGCCCACGTGTGTGTCAGTGACTCTGTGATGGTCACACAATGACGAAATCACCCAACGACGCATTTTTTAGAAGGTATCCCTATTGGTAAATGATATCTGACTATAAAGTCAGATGAAAATTTGCTAGGCACCCAATAAGACAACACAAAATAAGACCAAGAGGAAAAATAAGATAATGTAAATTGCTGGTTTGATTCCCCAGTCAGGGCACATAACCAGGTTGCAAGCCAGGTCTCCAGCCAGGTCTGTAGCCAGAGGCAGGTGAAAGGCAACCACACATGGATGCTTCTCTCCCTCTCTGCCTCTCTCCCTTCCCCTCTCTCTAAAAATAGTAAATAAAATATTTTTTTAAAAAAGATAATGTTAAGAAACATACAGATGACTGAGTCAGACCAACTTTTTTTTAAAAAAACTACGATTAACGTGGTAAATTTTCTGTTATGTAAATTTTTACCACTATTAAAAATAAATAATAAACATATAAATTTTCTAAAAAGAAGGTAACCACTAATAACTGTTCACCAAAATGATAATGATGGAGAATTGCAAGCCCACTGTGGGATGGATTTCATAACAGATTGGTCATAGCAGAAGAGAAGGTGAGGAACTGGAAGAGAGGTCAATAGAAAATGTGGAGACAAATGACAGAAACGGATGGAGAGTAGAGAAGATGGCATGGTACACATCTGGGGCACGATTCACTGACAAGGACCAAGTTTAGGTGAAGAGCAGGTCTGTCTCAGTCTCACTGGATGTGAGACACCTGTGAGCAGCCCAAGAGAGGCAGGGTGGGCAGGTGGCCACTGGGCCCTGGAGCCCACAGCCATTGGCACGTTGGCATGACAACGTGGTAATGTGGCTGTACATGTGAGGGCTCCTCCCACCAGGTGAACTGATAGCCCCTCTCCCTCCACAGAATGAGAGAGAACAGATCATGACCACCAATGTCTGGCTGAAACAGGTAAGTGTCCAGAGGGTCCCCAGCCCAGGAGACCTTTCCTTCAGGGCTGCCTGTTGGTGGGGATGGACCTGCAGTGACAGGGCCTTGCCCATCTGCTCAGGAGTGGACTGACAACCGCCTGGCCTGGAACAGCTCCCATTACGAGGGTGTGAAGATCCTGAGAATCCCAGCAAAGCGCATCTGGCTGCCTGACATCGTGCTCTACAATAAGTGAGTGGCAGCTGGGCAGAGGTGGTGAGGGATGGGCCAGGCCCAGCGTCTGGGGTCCTCCAATCCTGAGTCCAGCCCTGGGGCCCAACTTTACCTCGACTTTCTGGTCATGGTGCTGGAAGGAGAATTAGAGATGAGCAGAGCCAGTGTCCTCAGTTATAGATGGAGAACTGGAGGCCCAGAGACGCACTCAGGCTCTGCTGGGAGCAGGACTGGTACCCTGGCCCCAAGACCAGCTCATTCTGTGCTCTGCTATGTGTATGTATCTGAGGTAGTAGAGGGAACTAAGGAGACTCTCCCTGGTGCAGTGACACCAGCAGAAGCATGACATGAGTATAAGCCTGTGACCTAGGGACAGAGACTAGAGTTCAAATCTCAGTTGCCCGCTGACCAGTTTTCTGACCTGAAAAAAGCCACTTAACTTCTCTGAGCCTCAGTTTTCCCAGGTGTACAATGGAATAATAACAAAAACTACTTCCTGGGGTTCTGTGCAGCCTTAGTGAGCAAGTCTGGGTGAAGCTTTCCTGCAGCTGCCAGTGAGGCAGGCTTCCCAGGGAGAGCATGGGCAGGGGCAGAGGTCACCTAGTAAGTGGCCTTGTTTGGGGATTTCATGCTACTCTCCCTGCCATGCTCCAGTGCTGATGGGACCTACGAGGTGTCTCTCTACACCAACGTGTTAGTCCACTCCAATGGCAGCATCATGTGGCTGCCCCCAGCCATCTGCAAGAGCGCCTGCAAGATCGAGGTGAAGCACTTCCCCTTCGACCAGCAGAACTGCAGCCTCAAGTTCCGCTCCTGGACCTACGACCGCACAGAGATCGACATGGTGCTCAAGTCACCCGTAGCCGGCAAAGACGACTTCACCCCCAGTGGCGAGTGGGACATAGTGGCCATCCCAGGGCGGAGGACGGTGAACCCGCAGGACCCCAGCTACGTGGATGTGACATATGACTTCATCATTCGGCGCAAGCCCCTCTTCTACACCATCAATGTCATTGTCCCCTGCGTGCTCATCACCTCACTGGCCATCCTCGTTTTCTACCTGCCGTCTGACTGTGGCGAGAAGATGACCCTCTGTATCTCTGTGCTGCTGGCGCTCACCGTCTTCCTGCTGCTTATCTCAAAGGTTGTGCCACCCACCTCTCTGGATGTGCCACTCATTGGCAAGTACCTCATGTTCACCATGGTGCTGGTCACCTTCTCCATCGTCACCAGCGTGTGCGTGCTCAACGTGCACCACCGCTCACCCAGCACCCACACCATGGCGCCCTGGGTCAAGCGCTGCTTCCTACAACTGCTACCCACCTTCCTTTTCATGAAGCGCCCAGACAGCAACCCCCGAAGGGTCCCCCAGCCCAGCCAGTCTTCCCTGACCCAGTCGGAGGCCACCGCTGCCACCACTTCAGCCACAGGCCCTGCCAGCTCCTCTAGCCTCTACGGGAGCTCTATGTACTTCGTGAATCCGGCCTCTGCCGCTCCCAAGTCCCCATCCGGCTCTGACTTGGAGGGGATCACCAGGGATTTCCAACTGAGGCCTTCCGGGAGGTTCCAGCAGGACGTGCAGGAGGCTTTGGAAGGCGTCAGCTTCATCGCCCAGCACATGAAGAGTGATGATCAGGACCAGAGTGTAAGTTGCCAACCCAGCCCCACCAGCTGTTCAGTGGATGGAGCTCAGGTGCCAATGTCCCAGTTTCCACAGTTAATTTCTGGTGGATGAGGGCTTGCAAACTCCTTGTTGGAATGAGGAATCCAAAGTGGAAATGAGTTCTATGACAGCTTCTTCACACATCAGAAGATAGGAAGGAAGGGCCAGTTCTCCTTTCTTTGTCCTGGGTTCCCCAGTGCCAAAGGCTAAGATGAGGACTAGAGCAAAGGTGGTTTACGTGAGAAGGGATCTTGGCTCAGTGAGGGAGAAGGGACAGTGACACCAGCAAAGACGGGAAAGTAATATGCATGTCCATGAGCAGGGTACTGTCATGGGCTCCAAGGCTCAGCCCAGTAGAGGGTCTTTTGAGCTGCGTGGGAAGGAGCCACAGAACCATCCCCAGGAATGAGATGGGCATCTGCCCCTCAGGTCCCACCCCTTGTGGTTATACCAGCTGCCTATGCAGCCTGTGCCCCCAGATGCTGGGGAAGCCCTAGCACGGAAGAATGAGATGCAGATGCCTGAAGTGGGAGGTGTCACTGGGCTGACAATGACATCTGTAGCCTTTGGGGACACAGATGGCCAGAGCACTGAGGACATCTGCTCCCACCTTCATCAGGTGTGCCAAGGAGCCATACAAACATTATAGCTTCCAGGTGTGTAGGAAAATCAATGAAAGTAGTAATAAATTGTCCAGTAGGATGACACCAAGTACAGATTTTTAAAAAGAGGTTATGTTCCCTTTGATGAGGCAATGAATGCTGGAGTGTAGGTGTGTCAACCAATTCCTCTGAACAAGTAACACTTGTAACTAAACACAGAATATGATGGTAACAGTAAGATGTGATCACAAACATTTATGCACCAGGCCAAACAGTGTCACAGTCTGGTGAACGTCCTCATTTCAACACCTTATTAGACAGAGCAGGTCTTTCAAGCAGGTTTTTCCCTCACAGCTCACGCCATATGAGGAAGAGAGGGCACCCCCCTCTCCTTACCTTCCTGTGGTTTCTTTCCTCCAGGGAAGCCCTGGGAGTCCATTAGTTAGCACGCAGAGGAAGAGCAAGCTAGAAATGCTCCAGAATGACACTGTGAAAAGGAAAGAAGAGAACTGGTACCAAATGGCATATAGGACACAAACTCTTCTTCTGAGTGGGGCCCTGGCAAGATAGTGAGGGCCCAACTTGGGGAGCAGGGGAAGCAGGGAGGACCCCCGCTTTCACCTGAATGACCCGCCTCTGTGTGCCCACAGGTCATGGAGGACTGGAAGTACGTGGCCATGGTGGTGGACCGGCTATTCCTGTGGGTGTTCGTGGTGGTGTGTGTGCTAGGCACTGTGGGGCTTTTCCTGCCTCCCCTCTTCCAGGCTCACATGCCCTCTGGGGGGCCCTAAGCTGCCGCATAAGGGCCAGGGCCCCTGGTTGTAGGGTGAGATGATATGAGCAGCCAAGTGGTCAGTTTGCTGTTCCTTCTGCGTCACGGCTGCAGAGGCCCTATGTAAATATGCCACCATCACCCGCCAACCCATCAAAAGGCCACAACAAGGGAAGGGCAAGGACAGGGTCTGGACTGTCCTCTCTGAAGGCCTCAAAGGAACCAAGGAAACCCCAGCTGGAGCTTTGGGCAGTTTAGTTCTGGCCTAGCTTGCTTCCCTGCATCAGGATAAAAACAGGTATAACAGCAGCGCCTACTATGTGCCAGTCATCTTACCTTGCACTCCGTCTCCCTCACTCCCCCTTGTCTCCTTGGCTTACTGGCCTTTAGTCCCTCTTGCAGTTCAGGATCCTCCCCAGCCCTGAGCCTGTGCATTTATAGTACCTTCTACCCAATGCCCCTACCATGGCCACAGAACCCACCACCTCCCACAAGTGCTCCTCAGTTCCTGAGGTTCTGATTTGCTAGCGTGTGATTGTCCACCTCTGCCCAGTAGAGTGAGGGCTCTGAGAGTGGGGTCCTGGTCCTTCCTGTTTGCCGCAGTGTTCCCATGGTCCAGGACAGAGCTTGGCACAATAAATGTTTGTTGATTGAATGAATGACTCCTGCTACTCTTTCAAGACATCCCTGTCTCTCCACATGGCAGTGATGGCCCGTCCTCCTCTATGTCCCAACCCAGGTCCCATTCTGCTTTACATCATCACCAGTCCAGCTGTGTACCCTTCCCAGCTTCTCTGACTGACCCTGTGACACACTATCTTGCATCCAGTGCCTGATGCATAACATGCACCCAAAATATTTGTAGGATGGGTCCTGGCTGGTGGCTCAGTGGATTGGTGCTGGCCTGTGAACCCAAAGGTCATAGGTTTTATTCCTAACCAGGGTACATAACCAGGTTGCAAGCCAGGTCTCCAGCCAGATCCATAGCTGGAGGCAGGTGAAAGGCAACCATATATTGATGCTTCTCTCCCTTTCTTCCTCCATCCCTGCCCTTTTCTCTGAAAATAATGAATAAAATCTTTATTTAAAAAAAAAATTGTATGCTGGCCTGTGAAACCAAAGTTCACTGGGTCGATCCCAGCCAGGACACATAGTCAGGTTGCAAACCAGGTCTCCGGCTAGGTTTGTAGCTGAAGGCAGGTTAAAGGTAACCATACATTGACTTTTCTCCCCCTTTCTGCCCCCCTCCCTTCTCCTCTCTCTAAAAATGATAAAATATTTTTAAAACATTTTGTAGAATGGAGGACAATTTTTTTAAATTTTATTTTTAAAATTATACAGTTTTATGCAAAAATCTCCTCTTGGCCAGGAGAATACATTTTAATACGTGTAGGTTCATGTGATCAGAACCTACATGTATGCGATCCACACCCAAACACAACTGTTGTGTGGCTCCTCATGGTCCCAGCTCCCTCCATACCTGGCCCCTGGCAACCATCACCCTTCCTATCACCCTAGTTCAGTCTATTCAAGAATGCCATTAAAGCCCTGGCCCCATATACCAAGGTTGTGGAGTCCATCCTGGTCAAAGCACATACAAGCAGCAACCAATAAAGGCATAAATAAGCGGAACAACAAATTAACGTTTGTTTCTCTCTCCCTTTCTCTAAAAATCAATTAAAAACAAAAACAAAAAATATTTCCTCACGTAGCGGCAACAATTACCAGCTCCTCAGGATATTGTCTCAGCTGACTGTGATCTCCTTCCACACTCTCAAAAGGCAAATACCAAGATCACACCTATAATATTCAACAATTATTCAAAATCATGAGGCCTGGTTCTGGGGTGTGTTGGGGGCTCTCGGGTGGACCAGCAACCAGATGCGGGAACACGCGGGACTCGTCGGAAGAGGCTCCGTCGGCGGCTGCCCTCGCAGCCCGCAGCGGGCTCAGGACTTGGGGGGCGGAGCGGTTCCAGTCCCACCCTCCGCCTGTCCCCCACCCCTTACAGGCGGCCCTCCTCTGATTGGCGGCGCGGGCACAGCCTGACAGCAGATCCAGTGCAGCCCCGACCCAGAGCCCGCCCGGACTCCGGAGCGCACCGTGGCAGCCCCCCAGTCCCCTTTCCCCGCCCCAGCTTGGCTCCGAGTGGCTGCAGAGCGGGGATCCCACTGGCCAAGTCTGCCTCCGTCGCACCCGTCCGCTCCAGATCGCCGGGGTCTCGGGACAGCTGGCCAAACGGCATGGGAGCACACTGGCACCGGGCGCTCCCACTTCTGGGGCTGCTGCTGCTGCTGCTGCCAGGTACTCGCGCGCGCTGAGGCTGAGGCTGAGGGACGGGGCCACGCGAGGGGACGCGGGGTCTGAGAGGCGGGAGCCCGGGACCCCGGGTCCCACCGGCGCGCCCTACCTCTGGCCGGTGGCAAGCTGGGTGGGGCACCCGCTTCCTGCCTCCTGTGCTGGAGCAGGGTCGGTAGCCCCGGCTGTTTGCCTCTCATGTGGGGAAACTGATGCCAGAGAGGTAAAGACTTGGCCCCCTGGGAAAAGGGCAGATGTTTGGGGCTGGGGGCCAACCACGCTCGCCGGCCTCACCTCTTTCCTCTCTCCGGGCTCCTTGCGCACCCTCCAGCCTCTGCCGGGTTAGGGAGAAGGGGCCCTGACCCGTTGTCAGAAGTCACTGGCTTGGGAGGGCTGGTCCTATCAAGGGGCGAGGGTCCAGCAGGGTCGCAGGGGGACCTGCTGGGAGAACACCATGTAACTGTGCGCTGTGATCGCTACTCCTGAGGCCCCACTGCTGAGAGTGCCTTGCACTCCCCAGAGCTCCTTCCCGTAGCCCCTTCTTTACAGGGGGAGGGGGGGGCGCATGATCCTATTTCAAGACCTGGAGAAGCTGGGGCTTCACCAGGGATTCCCCTCATCCCCTCCCCAGACTGCAAGTGGGAAGCAGCATAGAGCTGACTCAAGATGCCTAGGGTGTAAAGGGGTCCCCAAGGGCTTCAGAGAGGTTAGGGTGCCTCTGGTCAGGATGTGAAGACAACATTGGCAGGAGCCCTGGGTCACGCGCTGAGATAATGGAGCCCTGTAGGCACCTAGCTTCCAAGAAGATTGGTAGCTACAGGCTGACAGGGTCCTGGGTAGGATGAAGGAGAGCCCCAGACCTGGGTGTAGTCTCCTACCAGAAGGCCGGGAGGCAAAACACCTGTCCCTGGGATGGCCCTGCCCCTGGGGTGGACTGGTCATCTCCATCATGGCTGTACCTGTGTCGACTGCACATCTGCCCACTGTGACTAAAGACAGAGTTCCTGTGACATGGATACATTTATAATCTTTGCTTTTACAGTTGAAGAAACTGAGGCTCAGGGAAGTGAACCCACTTTCGTAAGCTCACACAGGGTTCATACCAGATCCATCCAAATTCAGAAGCCAGGCTTGTACCCACTGTGCTTCTCACTGAATGTGTGTGACCTGGTGGAATCCCTCGCCCTCCTTGACCTCAGTTTCCCAACCTGTAACTCAAAAGGGCAAAACCAATTGGAAAGTCTAGAGCTCCACAGAGCACCCCAGGGGGTGGAAAGAAGGCTGTAGTGGGCAGGTGGCCCTGGTGCAGGGAAAAGGGTCTCATTGGGTTACTTTCCCCAGTGGCCAGTGGCTCTGAGGCTGAGCACCGTCTGTTTGAGCGGCTGTTTGAAGATTACAATGAGATCATCCGGCCTGTGGCCAACGTGTCTGATGCCGTCATCATCCAGTTTGAAGTGTCCATGTCTCAGCTGGTGAAGGTGGTAAGTGCTGGAGCCGTAAGCCATGGCCTTGGGGTATGGGGTTTCTGGAAGAGGCTTTCCCAGAGCCTAGTTTTTGTACTTCACGTGTCTCCTTTAATTTTCCTTCCTAGGATGAAGTCAACCAGATCATGGAGACCAACCTGTGGCTCAAGCAAGTAAGTGACAGAGCCTGGGCAATGCTGCCCCTGGAGGTCACTCCTCTATTTACAGCTGGGAACTAGGAAGGGCCAACGCCTAGGCTGGAGCCTCCGTTGCTGGAGACCCAGATTGGGTTCCACTGTCTGGCAGGTCTGTCTCTTCTTGGGTGTGGGTTCCAAGGTTCCCCCAGGAAGGACTGTAGGGCTGTTCCTCCAGTCACTGATGGCGGACTGCAGTTTGGAGGGAAAAGCCTTTTCCATAGTCGTATAATAAAATGGGACAGACCTGGGTCTGGAGCCCTGGTCCTCAACTCTAGGGTGGGACTTGAGACTCCTTCCCTTTCTCTTTCCAAAAACTCATTCTTAAATCAGAATCAGACATCATTGTTGTAGTTATTATTGGTAGGCTGGGGGTAGAGGCTCTGGATTTTCCTGTTCAGACTGAGGCCAAAGAATCATCTTGCGCGTGTCCTCCCCAGGGAGGCTCTCCACGACCTGGACAAATAAATCACTTGCCTGCTGGTGAGCCTTCCACCAGTGCAGCCAATGAGTGTTCAACTCACAAGCCTCCCTGCAGGAGGCGGAAAGCCAGGTGGGCACAGAGCCCCCGTGGTGCCCTCAGCACATGATTGATCCCTCAGGCTGCAGCCCCACCTCTTCCCTCAGGGGCTCAAGACTCAGACCTCCCAGCCCCTGCACCCAAACACTTCTTGGGCCCCGATGGGATTTGTGGCTCCTTTCCCACAACCCTTCAGAGGTCAACCCTGGTCAACCTGGAGGTGGAAGAGGGTTCTGTGATTAGTACCCTGTTTGGGGGCTTGGTGGGAAACGTGTCTGGGAGAACCGTTTCAGAGGGTGTAAACAGCATGAGCTTAAGGCATGGACCCAGACCTGGAACTAGAAGTAGCCAAACTGGTCCTTATGGGGTTGATGAGGGGGCTGCCTTGCCCACAGTCACACAGCAGTGGCCCCAGGAGAGCCAGGACACGGCCTGCATGCAGCACCCTGTGCTTCCTGACTTGCACCCACACAAGACATTGGCGCTGTGGTCTGCAGCACGGAGCTGGCTCTGCGACATATGGCAGGGGTGGGAATTCGCCAAGATGGGTGGTATCAAGAGAACAAAGCCACACTGGTCTTTTTGCTGCCTCCTCCCTGCAGATCTGGAATGACTATAAGCTGAAGTGGAACCCCTCTGACTATGATGGGGCAGAGTTCTTGCGTGTCCCTGCACAGAAGATCTGGAAGCCTGACATCGTGTTATACAACAAGTAAGGGCAGCAGCTTCACACAGGAGGGCACCCCCCGCCCCCGCACCATTTCCCACAGGGCTTCATTCACTGGTTCATGCCATAAGCACCCACCGCACACCAGCTGCTGCAGATGCAGTGGTGCACAGAAGAGACACGTCCCCTGGCTCCAGGAAAGACAGGGCTGAGTTATAACATCCACATGTGCAACCACAAACTAGAGTGACAGCAACGGTGGCAAGAAAGGGTGAGGGAGGGGAGCTCTGCCCAATGGCCCTTCCCATAACTGACCTTCCTTGCAAGTCAGGTCCCAGTGGGCCCCAGGAGGTGAGACCTCAGGAAGGCCGTGTTCTGCATCCCTGCTGAATCAGCCCTGCCCTGCCAACCCTCTCCACACACCTCCCCAGCCATATCAGGAAGCTTCCAGCGTTCCTCCTCTGCCATCTAAACCTGCCCATCATGGCACTTTTTTTCTAAAAAGCTGACACTCCCCACACTTAAGCTCTGTTATTAGGCAACATACATTGCAACTGATAATTTGCAGCATGTGCTAGTTTGTTCCCAGGTATTGAAAACATAATTTTTTTCACCTGTGCTCTATCTCCAGTGATAAAGTTTTAACCATGAAGCATTTTTCATCACAACACTTCATATGGATTTAATCTAATCTTATTTTAAGGAAGAAAAGCATTCTGTGTTTAGGTTTTTATGCTGCATTAATACAAATGAACATATTTATGATAAGTACAGAAATGCAGAAATTATGCTCTTGGCTGAATCCCACTTTCTAGTCACTGGCTAAAAGAAGAGGGATCTATCTCTAACAACTTCAGAGGTAGTCTGTGTTTTATTTACCGTTTCCCCAAGAAAAAGCAGCATTCATAAATATGATTCTTTCATGCAATTTCTATTTGTAAATTGGTCCCTAGAGAGCTGGGACACAAGATAAACTTGGCTGGTTTGCAGAGTGTGAGCCTGTCCTGTCCAAAGGCTCTTGTGGAGCTGGGCAGGGCATTAAAAAGTTTTGCTAACCTAGAATTAAGAAAAATTCACTCTTAATGAGTTAATTCTTAATTAATTAAATTTGGGGCAAAATTTTTAATCTTATGATTTAAGTATTACAACTATTTTCTTCCTGGAAATCTTGGGTGAACAGTGAACTTTAGGATGTATGCTTGTAACAATACTAAGAGACATGGTGAAGTACTTCAGATTGCATTTGGGAGAAGTAGGTATAAGGAATTTCCTTAGAATCTGAAGCTGAAAACAATAGTAAGAGAAAATCATCCAACCCCTTTCTTTTTTTTTTTTTTTTTTTTTTTATTGTTGTTGTATAACCCCTTTCTTATAGTCAGAACTTCAGTTTCTCAGGATTGGTCCTCTGTTGAGGGTTTCTTTTCATTTCAACAATAGAAACACCTTTGACTTTCTCATGTCAAAGTTTCTCCTGTGAGCTTTAGTTTTCTAAAATTCTCTAACAGAATCCTCAGAAAGTACTCACAACTTACCCTAAGTTTCCACAAGTTCATAACTCATTGCAGCCTTTTTAGATAATTCTTTCAGGTGACTTACCTGGACATAAAATCCTTGGCTCGTTTTTTCCTTCCATGTAAATCTTTAAAATGCTAACTTGTGTCCTGGTACAAAGTGTTGCTGTCAAAATCGAATGCCAGTCTAATTTTCTTGTTCCTGTAAAATCGGGTGACTTTTGGGAGAGAAAGGGGACACTATTAGTAAATGTCCCAGGACCCCAGATGTAAACCAAGACTGTCCTAGATAAATTGGGATGTGTAGTCATCTACTTATAAGTGGATTGCTCTTTCTGCTTGCATAACCAAGAGATGCTTTTTCTTTGTCTTTAAAGTCTAATCCATTTACTCTACCATGTACTTAAGAAACCTTTTATTCTAGGAGTAAGAAACATGGGGAGACAGTGGGAAAAGGTAGGGAAATAGAAGGTGTGAAGGAAGCTGTTATCCTGGGTTTGAAAGATGGACTCAGAACACATGATTATTTTAAAACAGTGCTGGGAGAAATAGGGAGTGTGAATGGTAGAGATGGGGTCTGGTAATAAATCCATCTAACAGGGTTCAGTTTAATGGAGCTCCCAAGGTGGTTTTATATACACTGTGTATGCACATTGGGCATGGATGGAGACTGAATGAGGAGGCACTAATGAGGTCCAACCCACAGGAAAAGGTGGCAGCAAATATCCCCAAAGATCACCTCCTTCCAGCATAACTTTCATTCTGTTTCTTTACTTAAAGGGAAATTTTTCTGGCATTTGGGATGTCTCAGTAAAAAATATCAGATCAGGTGTGGTATGTGGTTGGATGAACCAGTGAAGTCCCCAGGTGGTGTGTCAGATTGTGTGTCGGGGTGGGTCCTGGGCCTCGGTGTCCCCATTGGTACATGCGGTGGTTAAATGGTGACCTTTCACCACACTTGAAGCTCTCACATTCCACAGTGTACATATCGTTGCTTAGCGTTTACCTGCTGGCACATGAGAGCTGGGCTGGAGGCCACACTGTGATGACCATGCACCTCCTTGTTGTCTTTGCAGTGCCGTTGGGGATTTCCAGGTGGATGACAAGACCAAAGCTCTGCTTAAGTACACAGGAGAAGTGACTTGGATCCCTCCAGCCATCTTTAAGAGCTCATGCAAAATTGATGTGACCTACTTCCCATTCGATTACCAAAACTGCACCATGAAGTTTGGGTCTTGGTCCTATGACAAGGCGAAAATAGATTTGATCCTTATTGGCTCCTCCATTAACCTCAAAGACTACTGGGAGAGTGGTGAGTGGGCCATCATCCAAGCTCCAGGCTACAAGCATGACATCAAGTACAACTGCTGTGAGGAGATCTACCCGGACATCACATACTCACTGTACATCCGGCGCCTGCCACTCTTCTACACCATCAACCTCATCATCCCTTGTCTGCTCATCTCCTTCCTCACTGTGCTCGTCTTCTACCTGCCCTCGGACTGTGGCGAGAAGGTGACTCTATGCATCTCAGTCCTCCTCTCCTTGACTGTCTTCCTCCTAGTGATCACAGAGACCATCCCCTCCACCTCGCTGGTCATCCCCCTGATTGGCGAGTACCTTCTGTTCACCATGATCTTTGTCACCTTGTCCATTGTCATCACTGTCTTTGTACTCAATGTGCACTACAGAACCCCTACCACACATACAATGCCCATGTGGGTGAAGACCATATTCTTGAACTTGCTTCCCAGAGTCATGTTCATGACCAGACCAGCAGGCAACGAGGGCGACACTCCAAGGCCAAGACCTGTCTACAGTTCCGAGCTCTCCAACCTGAACTGCTTCAGCCGCACGGGGTCCAAAGGCTGCAAGGAAGGCCAACCCTGCCAGGAAGGGCTATGTGGATACTGCCACCACCGCAGGATGAAAATCTCAAACTTCACTGCCAACCTTACAAGAAGCTCCAGCACTGAATCTGTCAACGCTGTGCTCTCACTTTCTGTCCTATCACCGGAGATCAAAGAAGCCATCCAAAGTGTTAAGTACATCGCTGAAAATATGAAAGCACAAAATGAAGCCAAAGAGGTAAGATATCTGTCATTTGTTTGCCCAACAAGTCCAAGGCATAAAGTTGGGTTAGGAAATTGGAGTCAGTAGCTGGTGTGCAGACCAGCTCCTCCAAGACCATTTCCATGTAGCCTCCCTCTCTGAACCATCTTCTCATCTGTAACATTGAATGACAAAGCTCATGAATGTATGGTGCCCTGAATTAGCCACTGGGCTGCCAGCACTCTGGGCCAGGGGAGTCAATTAGGAGATAGACTAGAATGATCTCCCCTTAGTATTGATCAGCTCAGTTTAGACTTTTAATTTTACTTTCTGGTTATGTGTGTTTTTCCCATTTAGGTGTAATTTACATAAAGTGCCTGTCTCTTAAGTGCACAGTTCAGGGAATGTTTGCATTATGTGTACAGCCATGTAAATATGATCCAAGTGAAGGCATAGGACATTTCCATGCCCCTTTCCAGTCTCTCTCCTTCCCTCCCTCCTCCGTAACCACTTATCCTTAAACTTCAAATAAATGGAATCACATAGTACGAACTCTTCCACATGTGACTTCGTTCAACAAAATAATTTGATGTTTCTTTTTTATTGGTTTGTACTGTTCCACAATACAACTATACTGCCCTCTGTTATTCTACAGTTGTGGGACATTTGGCTATTTCTAGTTTGGGGCTAATTTGAATGAAGTCACTACAAATATTTTTTACATGTCTTCTGGTGAACATAGGCACCCATTTCTCTTGAATAAATGCCTAGGAGTGGAACTGCTAGATCATTGGAGGGATATATATATATTTTTAAGATTTTATTAATTATTTTTAGAGAGGGGAAGGGAGGGAGGAAGGAAGGAAGAGATACATCGATGTATGGTTGCCTTTCACCTGTTTCCAGCTGGGGACCTGGCTGGAGACCTGGCTTGCAACTCAGGTATGTGGCCTGACTGGGAATTGAACCTGCAACACTTGGGTTCACAGGCCAGGAAGGGCTATATTTTTACCTTAGCAGATATTATAAGGCTCCCAAAGTATTTGAAACAACTGACACTCTCCCCTCCCCAAACCACCCCTGGGTTGGGAGAGGGCAGGGAGAAAAGAACACAACTCCAGACTCTTCCCAGTCCTCCCCTCCCTGAGACCCAGCTCACACTCACCTACGGCTGCACCTTCTAAGGTCTTGACATTCTTCTGGGACATCTCCAGAGCTGGGCTGGGAGAGGGAGCCAGGAGCTTATGCTACTTCACCATTTTGCCTAAACGTATGTACCTGTTATTCTTCGTTAGTTCCAACGTTTCCAGAGAATGGCCACTATCATTGTACCTTAAAGACTGAGAGGTAAATGCAACACTAATTTTTAACCAGCTCTTTCTGCAGCACTGTTTGTATTCATGTAAGACCCAAGTCCCATCTCTCTTCACCAGGCTAAACCCTGTGAATTGCTGTCAGAAGGAGCTTTATATTTGGACAATGGGCATTGTTAAATCCACGTTAACATAAACAGGTATTATTCCTTAAGAACCCTTATCAGGCACATCAGTTTGTTTAATCCTCACAACATCCCTGTGGAAGGTACTATTCTTATCTTCAATGAAGAAACTGAGGCCAAGAAAAGTCACATAACTTACCCAGACTCTCCTAACTAGAAAGGAGGTGAGATTGTAACCAAAGTCTGTCTACAAGCCTCCGCTTCCCTAACCTATCTCCCAGGCCTGAGGAGGTTTACCCCACAGAGACTGGGAGGGAATCACAGGGCCTACTATGTATTGGGAGCACTTACAAACCAAAATCTTAGAAATTCAAATAAAGCACCTTGTGGCAAATACAGCTTAATTTCAATTTTACTGTGACTCCTACTGTCATCAAGGGGACACATTTATTCCAGCCCATCATGGTGAAATCCATCCTGTCTCTCAGCCCCATTTTGGTCACTTAATTGAATTACTGCATCCGTAGTGCCTCTTTGTTAGGCAATTATTTCTTCCAAATCAGTTGATTCATGGGTTCTCTCTTCTCAATTCAATTATGGCCTCATTGCTTTCTGAGTTGTCTAGGAGTATAATGAACATACACTCTCCATTCTTATTTCCAGCCTCAATTGAAGCTTTATTGTGCATAATGAGTTCTGTTCTTTCTTCCATCCTTTACTTTATTATCAGCAATTATTTCTGATTTTCAGCCTGCTCTGTAACCATACAGAGTCCCATACTTTGGATTTATAACTGAAGATGATATTTGGTTATTTGGGCATTGCCAGGGGTGGGGGGCAGAGGGAAAGGAAGACTAATGATGGACTTGCCCTGATCTACTGATCTCACTTTTGGTTGTTAAAAGGAAATTATATCCAAACTGGGTAAGAACTAGTACTTTGAAACAAAAGTAAGTGATGTTGAATTGTACACACTATTCTAACAAAGGCCCAGAATTCTCCACAGAGGTGGAAGGCAACTAACTGATTTTACTAGCTAAAAATTGGAGTTCAACTTAGAAAAAATAGGTTACATACACATTAAGAAATTTTTAAATAAAAACAAAATGACGAAGGAGAGTGGTATAGGGGCCTAATTGGTAATGGGAAAAAATACAATAAAGATTAAATTTTAAAATAAAGTAACATAACAAGTGTTTTATACTATTTCTTTGGTGCCTAAAGAGAAACTTGGGAATGATACATTTCCTCAGACTACCTCAATGAAGTTTCCTTGCATTTCAGCAGAAACAACTGCAATGTATTTATTAAATGTTCAGGAGTGAAAATGCATTTATGCTGTATTCTCCTTCATGCTTTGTTTTTTCTCTTTCACGATTTTTGTTCTCATTTTTCAGATTCAAGACGACTGGAAGTATGTGGCCATGGTGATCGACCGTATTTTCCTGTGGGTATTTATCCTGGTCTGCATTTTAGGGACGGCTGGATTGTTTCTGCAGCCCTTGATGGCCAGGGATGACACCTAAGCACTGATCTGTGCATGTGCTTGAGGCACATTGGGTGGGAGCTTTTTTTTTTTAATTGTGATAAAATACATTTAACATGAAATTTACCATCCTAAGCATATTTACATTTACAGTTCAGTGATATTGAATACATTTTCAGTGCTATGCAATCATCACTATCCACTCCCATAAATCTTTGCATCTTGTAAAACTGAAACTGTACACCTATTAAATAATAACTCTCTAATTCCTCTGCCCCCAGCCTCTGGCACCCACCATTCCACTTTCTGTCTCTGAGTTTGACTACTCTAGCAGGCACCTCATATAAGTGGAATCATGTATTTATCTTTTTGTGACTGGCTTGTTCCACTTAGCCTAATATCCTCAAGGTTCATCATGTTGTAGTATAACCCAGAATTTCCTTCCTTTTGAGTTGTATTCTACAGTTATTATCTGTAAAGAACACACTTTGCTATTCATTCATCTATTGATGGACATTTGAGTTGTTCCCATCATATTGTGAACATGGGTGTACAAATATATCTTTAAGACCCTGCTTTCAGTTCCTGTATAATAATGCTAGTTTTAACTTTTAGAGGAACCACTATACTGTTTCCACCCTGGCTGTAGCCATTTTATTCCCACCAGCAGTGCACAGACCTCCAATTTCTTCACATCCCTGCAAACACTTTTCTGTTTTGTTTTGTTTTTTGATAGTAGTCATCCTAATGGGAAGGAGGCAGTATATTACTGTAGTTTTGATTTGCATTTTCCTAATTAGTGATGTTGGCCATTTTTCTCATGCGCTTATTGGCCATTAGTTAATCTTCTTTGGAGAAATGTCTGTTTAATCATTTGCCCATTTTTGAATCAGTAGTTGTTTTTTTTCTGTTATCACATTTTAGATATGTATATATTCTGTATACTAATCCCTTATTAGATATATGATTTTCAAATATTTTAAATGTAACCTTTAGCCCTGGCTGGTGGCACAGTGGATAAGGCGCCAGCCTGCAAACCCAAAGGTCGCTGGTTAGATTCCCAGCCAGGGCACATAACCAGGTTGCAAGCCAGGTCTCCAGCCAGATCCGTAGCTGGAGGCAGGTGAAAGGCAACCATACATGGATTCTTCTCTCCCTCTCTTCCTCCCTCCCTTCCCCTCTCTCTAAAAACAATAAATAAAAAATAATTTTTAATGTAATCTTTTTTTTAACATTACCTTTTAGTCACCTTATACACCCTCTGCCCCCAGCAATCACCACACTGTTACCTGTGTCCATGTAAAAATGTGCTAAATATGAAAACTGTTTCCCTTTTGTCAGTGGTTGAAACATAGCTCAATAGAAAAACTTGCTGTTCAGAAATGTAAAAATTATCTGGTTCATTATCATTACCAACAGACTTCTTGGTGATTTTTCTTATCTAGTTCATAACTTCCATAAAGTTTTATACTATTTCAGCAATATCCCACTACTATTGTTTTTTACCATGCATTTTTTGTTCTTTACAGTTTTTCTAGAGTCTAGAAGCATGTCTCCATTGCAAAGAGCCTCAACTATTTATTTTGCATAACTCAAAACTGTACTGTGAGAAATTATGCCTAGTCAAACATTCATTGTTAATGTACTTTTAAAACAGGGGAATTTTTAACTGGATAATTCTGTGTTGGGGGACATTCCTGTACACTGTAGGATCTTTAGCAGCATACTAGCCTCTACCCACTAGATGCTTAGAGCATACCCCCATCTCTTGCCAGTTATGACAACCAAAAATGCCTCCAGAAATTGTTAAATGTCCCTTCAGGGGCAAAACTGTCCCTAGTTGAAAACCACTGCTTTAAACAAATCACTAAGAAAGCATCACATATTCCTGTTCTGAATCTGAATCCACTAGCAAGAACTGATGGTTGACAGAGACAATTTTAACCTTCTCACTAGTCATTACAGTGCGTTATCTATGTAAAAATAAAGCTGACAAAATTATAGCCCATTGTGACATGTTTAATTAAGCAAAAGGAACAGTTCTATACAATTTATGTGTAAAAATTGTACATAATAGTAATGGAGACATAAGCAGGACCAGGGATGTATATGAAGTCTGCCCAGAAAGTATCATCCAGCCATGTAATATGAGTCAGCCTGGCTCCTGACTCAGTGGACTAAATACTGGCCTGTGAACCAAAACGTGCCAATTCAATGCCCAGTCAGGGCACATGCTTGGGTTGCAGGCCAGGTACGCAGCTGGGAGTGGGAAAGAGGCAACCACACATTGATGTTTGTCTCCCTCTGTTTCTTCCTCCCTTTCCCTCTCTCTAAAAATAAATAAAATCTTTTTTTTAATGAAGGTATTCATTGAAGAAGATACAAGATGTAAGACGCATTATACATAGGACAATGATTCTTCAGTCCCCTTCAAAGTGGGCACCTTGGAACTTCACATAGGTCTCCCAGTGTCTGTTCCACTATTTAAAACACTCTGCAAAATCCTTTGTTGGAATTGCCATCAGCTGCCCCATCATATTTCCTGAATCTCATTGAAGATCTAAAATCTCTTCACTTTCTTTTTTTATATTAATTTACCATGGTTGTATTATATTTGTCCCTTTTAACCCCCATTGCTCTCCCCTACCCCACCCCACCCATCATATCCCCTCTCCCGCTGTCAATCCTCACAGGTTGTCTATGTCCATGAATCATTTATACTAGTTCTTTGACTAAACTCTTCCCCTTCTTTACCCCTTTCTCCCCCTACCCTCTCTCTTTAGTCACTGTCAGTCTTTTCCTTGTTTCCATGTCTCTGGTTTTATTTTGCTTTTTTGTGTTTTGTTCATTAGTTTCCAATATTAGGTGAAATCATATGGTATTTGTCTTTCACTGCCTGGTTTATTTCACTAAGCATAATGCTCTTCAGTTCTGTCTATACTATTGCAAAAGGTAGGAGTTCCCTCTCTTTCTGCTGTGGAGTATTCCATTGTGTAAATGTACCACAGATTTTTGATCCGTTCATCTACTGATGGGCACTTAGGCTGCTTCCAGCACTTGGCTATTGTAAATAGCACTGCTATGAGCATAGGGGTGCACAGGTTCTTCTGAATTGGTGTTTCAGGATTCTTTGGGTATAATCCTAGCAGTGGAATCTCTGGATCAAAAGACAATTCTATTTTCAGTTTTTTGAAGAAATTGCATACTATTTTCCATGGTGGCTGCACCAATCTGCATTCCAACCAAAAATGTACTAGGGTTCCCTTTTCTCCACATCCCGACCAGCACTTGTTTGTTAATTTGTTAATGATGGCTATCTTGACAGGTATGAGGTGGTTTTAATTTGCATCTCTCTGATGCCTGGTAATGTTGAGCAACCTTTCATATGCCTTTAGGTTCTTTGTATGCCCTCCTCGGAGAAGTATCTGTTCAGGTCCTTTGCTCATTTTAAAAATTGGGTTGTCTGTCTCCATGGTGTTGAGTTGTATAAATTCTTTATATATTTTGGAGATCAAAACCTTGTCTGAAGTATCATTGGCAAATATGTTTTCCCATATGGTTGGTTCCCTTTGAATCTGGCTGATGTTTTCTTTAGCTGAGCACAAACTTTTTAGTTTGATGTAGTCCCATTTGTTTATTTGTTCTTTGATTTCCCTTGCCCTAGGAGAACTATCAGTAAAAATATTGATGACATGGGATATCTGAAATTTTACTGCCTGTATTTTCTTCTAGGGCTTTTATGGTGGCACAACTTATGTTTAAGTCCTTTACCCATCTTGAGTTTACCCTGGTGTATGGTGTAAGTTGGTGGTCTAGTTTTATTTTTTATTTTTTGCATTTCGCTTTCCAGTTCTCCCAACACCACTTGTCGAAGAGACTATTTGCACTCCATTTTATGCTCCTTCATCCTTTGTCAAATATTAATTGACCATATAGACCTGGGTTTATTTCTGGGCTCTCTATTCTGTACCATTGATCTGTATATCTATTCTTATGCCAGTACTGAGCTGTTTTGATTATAGCAGCCTTGTAATATAGTTTGATATCTGGTATTTTGATTCCTCATACTTTGTTCTTCTTTCTCAAGATTGCTGTGGCTATTCATGGTCATTTTTTGGCTCCACATAAATTTTTGAAGTATTTGTTCTAGATCCGTGTAATATGTCATTGGTATTTTAAAATGGATTGCACTGAATCTACAAATATGCTTTAATGATGTTAATTCTTCCCATCCATGAACATCCATGCTTCCATTTATTTATATTTTCCTTAATTTCTTTCTTCAGTGTTCTGTAGTTTTCTGAGTACAGGTCTTTTACCTCCTTGGTTAAGTTTATTCCTAGGAACTTTATTTTTCTTGTTGCCAAAGTAAATGAGACCTTTTCCCTAGTTTATATCTCTGATGTCCCATTGTTGGTATACAAAAATGCTTTTGATTTCTGCATATTGACTTTATAGCCAGCTATTTTGCCACATTCACTTATTAGGTTGAATAATAGTAAGTGGTGTCCATAGGGTTTTCTATGGACACTATCATGTCATCTGTAAATAATGACAGTTTTATTTTCCAATTTGGATGCCTTTGATTCCTTTTCTTGTTTGATCACTATGGCTAGAACTTCCAAAATAATGCTGAATAGAAGTGGAGAGAGTGGACACCCTTGTCTTATTCCTGATCTTAGGGGAAAAGCTTTTAGTTTTTGCCCTTTGAGTATGATATTGGCTACAGGTTTCTTGTATATGACTTTTATTATGTTGAGGTATGCTTCCTCTATCCCCACTTTACTGAGCATTTTTATCATAAATGGGTGCTGTACTTTATCAAATGCTTTTTTAGAAGCTATTGATATGATCAAATGGTTTCATCTTTCATTTTGTTTATGTGTATTACATTTATTGATTTGCAAATATTATACCATCCCTGCATCCCTGGGATGAATCCCACTTCTTCATGGTATATGACCTTTTTAAATGTATTGCTGGATCAAGTTTACCAATATTTTTTTGAGGATGTTAGCACCTATGTTCATCAGCAATATTGGCCTGTAATTTGCTTTTCTGTTGTGTCTTGACCTGGTTTGGGGATTAGAATAATACTGTCCATATAGAAAGAGTTTTGGGGCCTTCCCTCTTCTTGGATTTTCTGGAATAGGTTGAGAAGGATATGAGTTAGTTCTTCCCTAACTATTTGGTAAAATTAGCCTGCATAGCCATCCGGTTCAGGACTTTTGTGTGCTGGGAGTTTTTTGATTACTGTTTCTATTTCACTAGTTATTATCAGTCTATTCAGACTTTCTTCTTCTTCTTGGTTCAGTTTTGAAAGATTTCATGTTTCCATAAATTTGTCCATTTCACCCAGGTTGTCAAGTTTCTTGTCATATAGTTGTTTGTAGTAATTTCTCACAATCCTTTGTAATCAGTTATGACTTCTCTTCTTTTGTGATTTTATCAGAGTGTTCTCTTTTTTTTTTCTTCATGAGTATGATTAAAAAGCTTGTTGATTTTGTTTATCTTTTCAAAGAATCAGCTCCTGGATTTATTGAGCCTTTGAATCATTCTTTTAGGCTCTATGTCATTTAATTCTGCTCTGATAGATTATTTCCTTCCTTCTACTCACTCTGGGCTTTGTTGTTGTTCCTCTAGTTTTTGTAGCTATACAGTTAGGTTGTTTATTTGAGGTTCTTCCATCCTCTTTAGGTAGGCATGTATTACTATGAACTTCCCCCTCAGGACTGCCTTCACCATGTCCCATAGGTTTTGGGCTGTTGTGTGTTCATTTTCATTTGTTTTAGTAACTTTTTAATTTTTTCCTTGATCTCACTGTTAACCCATTCATCATTTAATAGCATGTTATTCAGTCTTTATGAATTTGATTTTTTTTTCCCTTGAGGTTGATTTCCCATTTCAAGCCGTTGTGATCTGAGAAAATGCTTGATTTAATTTCAATTTTCTTAAACTTGTGGAGACTTGTTTTGTGTCCTGCCATGTGATCTGTCCTTGAGAAAGTTCCATGTGCATTTGAAAACAATGTGTATTTCATTTCTTTCAGGTGAAAAGTTCTGTATACATCTATTAAGTTCATTTGGTCTAGAGTGTTGTTCCTTCTACTATGTTCAATTCAGAAATTGTATTCTTCATTTTCTCCTGGCTCTTATTGATAGTTTCTATGTCCTTTTTTTTTTTTTTTTTTTTTTTTTTTTTTTTTTTTTTTTTTTTTTTTTTTTTTTTTTTTTTTTTTTTTTTTTTTTTTTTTTTAAGATTTTATTTATTTTTAGAGAGAAGGGAAGGGAGAGAGACAAAGAAGGAGAGAGACATCAATGTATGGTTGCCTTTCACTTGCCTCCAGCTGGGGATCTGGCTGAAGACCTGGTTTGCAACCTGGTTATGTGTCCTGTTTGGGAATTGAACCAGCAACCTTTGGGTTTGCAGGCTGGCACCTTACCCACTGTGCCACCAGCCAGGGCTCTATGTCCTTTCTAATGCTGCTGTAGTTCTCAGTAAGTTCCTTGTAGCTTCCCTGGGGTTCTTTGTAGTTTCCTTGGAGTTGTTTGTAGTTTTCTTTGAGCTGCTGAGCTCATTGAGCTTCTCTATCATCATGATTTTGAACTCTATGTGTAATAGTTTGCTTGCTTCTATTTCATTTAGTATTTCTGGAGATTCCTTTCCTTTTGATGGATGGTTGTTTCTTTGTCTCCCCATTTTAGGTGACTTTTGGTTTATTTCTGCTTCTAAGATAGGTCTGCTTTGACATTGTCTTTGTCGTGTGACCTTCTGTGGGATTCAGTGGTGCAGTCTCCTTGGTCTCCTGAACTTGATGCTCTCGGGATGCCCTTTATACCATTTATTTAGGCTGTCTTGTTGTTATGTTGCTCTTTGGTGGGTCCTTCCCTCTGGCTAGCTGACTAAGTGTCACTCTGCCCACCATATCCTGTATCTTGTTGTAGAGGTGCACTTTCTTTACTTCTTGGATCTGCCCCTGGTGACATCAGATTGTGTCCCAGTCTGAGCCTAGTCAGCCTGTTGGAGACCAAAGACCCATTGTCTTTGTGTCTCCTTCAGTTGCTAATCCAATCTATCTGTAATCAGGCTCAGGCACCTCTGGGCAGGGCAGATTGATTCCTATAGGTGGGGCTATCACTTTCCCTCAGACTGATACCATTCAGTCAGTGGTCTGCATGCAGTATGTAGGACAGGTCAGCACTGGGGTCTCTTTGGCTGCTGTCTCACTTCTCTCCTCAAAGCCATGGCCCCAAACTCTCCTTAAACATCTCTAGTTCACTCTGCCCTCCCTCTGCTGCAGTCTAAGAGAACTAGGTGCCAATGTATTTTCCTGTGTGGTCCCTTTAAGAATTCTCTATGTTTCTGGCCATCTCAGACTAGCAAAACTCCACAGTTTTTTGCTTTTCTAAGCTGGATGCTCTTTTACTCTCAGCTTTGTTGCTGTAGGTTGGGAAGCCCAGCTTGGAGTTTAGACCCCACATTTCTCAGGTGGAACTCTTGGCTGCTGAGATGTTTCTCCATCCCTTCAGCTGCCACCCATGGGAGCCCAGTCAGCCCTCTTGCTTCTCTGCACTTCCTACCAATCACTTTGTGAAGTGGCCTCTTCGGTTCTGTCTGTGATTATATGGTTTCTCTCCAGTTGGTATTCTGTTATTCTAGATGATTACTCCCCAATTAAGTTGTAATTCCAGATTGGTCCTGGGAGGAGTCTGGTGTAGCTTCATTCACTCCTTCACCATCTTGGATCTCCTAAAATCTTTTCACTTTCAAAGGTGATTTTTAGTTTGAGGAAAAGGCATAAGTGGCAGGGCCAAATCTGGGCTGTAGGGGGCTGAGTCACCTGGGTGATTTGATGTTTCACAAAAAAACTCTGCACAAGACATAATGCATGAGCAAAGCATATTGCAGTAAAACTGCCAATCACCAGTTGCCCATAGCTGTGGCCATTTTTGTCATATTGCATCTCTTAAGTGATGAAGAACATTGAGGGAGTACTGTTTATTAACTGGCCTGGAGGGGTGTACTTGTGATGGACAACACCTTCCCAATGAAAGACTACAGTTAACATTGTCTTGATCTCTTTTTAAAAGATTTTATTTATTATTTTTAGAGGGATAGGAATGAAGAGAGGCAGAGAGGCTGAGAGGGAGAGAAACATCAATGTATGGTTGCCCTTCACCTGCCTTCAGCTATGGATCTCGCTTAAGTCCTGGCTTGCAACCTGGCCACATGCCCTGGATGGGAAGCAAACTACCAACATTTGGGTTCCCAGACCAGCTCCTATCCACTAAGCCACCAGCCAGGGCTTTTTTTTTTTTTTTTTTTTTAAGATTTTATTTATTATTATTTTCAGAGAGAAGGGCAAGGAAGAAAGGGAGAGAAGAATCAGGTCTTGATCTTTTTTATTTTTATTGTTGTTTTATTACATCCACAGGTCTTGATCTTGATGCAACTTGGCCACACCTTCTTTGGGAGTGGAGAACCAGGCAAATTCTACTGGGATGACTGGGCATTCATTTCTGGATCATAGCCTTAGACTTACAATTTATCGCTGGTTATGACATTCTTGAGGAAATCTGGTTCATTGGTAGCAGTTTGAATCAAGTCATTAGCAACCTCAACACAATATTCTTTCTGCTCTGGTAGCAGAAGCCATGGAATGATTTTTGCCATGACACATTTCATGCTAAGATCCTGTGTCAAAATCTCAGATACAGTAGTTTTTGGAATCCCCAGATCAGCTTCTAGTTCTCACCCTGTCAGTCATCAATCTTTTCTGATTGCAGCCCATACACATTCAACTCTCTAAGGTGTTCTCCTTATTGTAGGCCTCCCAAAACATGGAGCACTTTCAACAGATTCTTAACCATCTTTGAAGCATTTGTGCCATGACTTTATTTGTGCTGCACTCAATGCATGACCTCTGAAAGCCTTCTGAATCATCTTAATAGTTTCCATGGAGGAATATTCAACCATACCACAAACTGTGATTGCAGATTCATTGCTCTAGGAGTTCATTTTGAATTCAACAACCACACAGTACACATGCTCACTCAACAGTGTCTACCACCCCCACCGACAAGTACAGTGAAGTCACCTGTTGTTGACACATGAGCATTCCAGTCCACTCTCTCCTTGGCCTACCAGGTTACATGGATGTAGTGCAAACCATTCTCAATGGCTGGACTTTTCCCGAACTGACCTGATTGGTCTCTCTGGACAGACCTCGTAGATGCTAATAGTTAATAGGCAGTGTAAATGAACCAAACCAGATTTTGACTTACTGAATGGCATTAAACACCTGCCTACAAGAAAAGACAGATTAGATAGGATCCCTTCTGCTTTCCAAAAAGCATTCACTTGAACTCAGGTGGGTTACATACCAAAAACAAGTAAGACATTTGTTCTCTCAAAAGCTAGAAGTTCTAGATCAAGTATGGAAGTTCAGTCAGTGTTTTCTTCCTGGTCATAGCTGATTCAGGCACATTTAGAGATGAAATTTAACTTGCTTACCTGTGATAAATGATGCATAAGTTGTAATAGATAAGACTACATTCCATCTAAGGGTCCTTGCAACTCTCAGACTCTAGTTATTGTAAATGTTGGAATAAAAGAAGTAAAATGGAAACATTACAGATATGTAAAATGTATGATGTGCTCATATAAAATTAGACTACCATCTTTAATTTCAGAAGATCATTTTCTCACAAAACAATTAATAGTATCCATTGACATGTTTTTAAAATGGGATTCACTTAATTGTCATGGACTCTTCTAATATCAAGGATAAAGAGATATTACCACAATTTATATAGAAGATGGTTCTACTAATTGTGAAAAATGTGGGTGGGAATTGAAATTAATGTTAAGGATATGTTGCTGCATGTCCATGGGAGCTGTCTGTTGTATGATTTCACAAGAGAAAGTGAATTATAAAAATAATATGGTAATTGTTCAGTTTAGGCATTTTTAGAATAAATTAGGCCTTAAAGGATCTCCCAATTCCCATTTTTCATTTTGTAAAAGTTTTGGTTATAGAAAATCAGGATCACATTCAACCGTTATCATCCTAAGTAGTCAGCTTAACATAGCAATATATTATTGTACTAAAGACAAGCTTTACCCAGGGAATATGGGAAAGAATTAAAAAATGTGTACCTTTACCAAATGCAGAAAAAGTTTTGAAGTCCGTCTTCAAATACAATAGGAATTTTCCAGTGCATCAAAATATGAACTTCACCCTGGCTGGTGTGGTTCAGTGGATAGGCACCAGCCTGCGAACCCAAAGGTTGCTGGTTTGGTTCCCAGTCAGGGCACATAACCAGGTTGCAAACCAGGTCTCCAGCCAGGTCCGTAGCTGGAGGCAGGTGAAAGGCAACCATACCAAAAAAACAAATATGAACTTGGCTGGTGTGGTTCAGTGGATTGAGTGCAAACCAAAGGGTTGCCTGTTTGATTCCCAGTCAGGGCACATGCCTGAGTTGTGGGTCAGGTCCCCAGTTGGGGCCATGTGAGAGGCAACCACACATTAATGTTCCTTTCCCTCTCTTTCTCTCTTCCTTCCCCTCTCTCTAAAAATAAATAAATAAATGTCTTAGGAAATATATGAACTTCACTGTTGATTACAAATTATTATAAATTATAAAGTATTACTAGCCATGATCAAAACATTAGGTATTTAAAAGTACAGGCCAGATAATATTTCCCTGCAATTTTTAGAAGACCAAATGTTATTCAGTCAGTTATTACCTTACTCATGCGGATGGGTGATCTATTAACATAAAGTGATATGAGCAACTGTTATTCTATTAAAGCTTGCCTGAAATTTGAAACACAATTGCCATTTTCATAATCCTACAGGTGCCATAAGGTATATATGCATTTTGGTGACTAAATTTCTACAACTCCTAGGGAAGTATCACTTATTTGCACTTCCAATTTGAACTGGAACTACTATATTTGCCCATTTATAAATAACAGGAACAAAAAGCCCAAGAGAGCCAACAATCGAAACCAAAAGAAAAGTCCACAGAAATAGCCGATCAAGAACCTGGGCTATGAACTTCCAATCTTCAACAACCTGTTGAAAAAAAAAAGGAAAAAAAATCCACGTTAAATACGTAATTTAACATTGTGTGATTATTTTATGATATAACACACTGAATTAAGGCCAAATCAGTTTCTGATGCCCACTGCTGCCTCCAAACTTCAAGTGACCCTGTGTTCAGAGCTCAGGGACAGATCCTGCCCTCGCTGTTAGAACAGGCCTCTGAGAGCTCTCAAAGACACTCCATGGTTTCACTTACACATCAATGTATAATATTTTACAAGTGGCTTATTTTGATAATTTTTAATAAAAATTAAATATATTGTTTATTTGTAATAAACAAAAAGATCTTTTATTCTTAATTCATGATTATTTCTGTTACTCATTCTTGCACAGCAGTGTTTACTTACTTTAATTTTTAAAGAAAACCCAGCCTGAGGCTAACTTCATGCCAAATTAAAAACTGATTCAGAAATTATATCCCTTCAACTTAATCTCCCCCAGCCCTCACCTGGGGTACAAAATTGGTTTAGTTTTGTATTTCCTGCGGCCATTTTAATCTAAGCTCACGAGGACAAGATCTGCTGCCAGGGAGCTCATTTCCTCCCTGTTTTTGCAGCCTAATCAGGCAGCTGGGTGGGCAGGTATGAGTGGCCTGAGGAAGGGCAGGCTGAGACCAGCCTCAAAACACATGGATTATCATTCTTTAGACTACCAGAACAGTTAGCACAATACCAAGTTTTCTTTAAAATCATCCAAAAAGCCTGTGTGGATGTTTTAACTGGTTGTAATAACTGTTTGTTTTAACAGGCACAGATTGTAATAAAGATCTTTTTCAGAATATATGTTAACATTTCTGGCCCTTAATCTATGCTTAATCTAGAAGGGTCATGACCTGCATTTGATTTGTAACACAAGTCACACACCTCACGGACATCATTCTCCTTTGTGACATGACTTGCAATATATCGAATCGAATCAAGGGCAGCTTCCAATGTGTTTCTGGAAGGTTTTGGCCCACTAGTGCTCTCGCTTTCTTCCTTCTGGGTGAAGTACCGATCTATGTGACTTCTCATGCAGAGCAGTTTTGGAAGCTTGTGGAGAAATATCTTGCGGACCCATGGAGCCATAGTGTTATGTGTTGAGGGAGAACGATGATGAATGTTGATGGCAAAGACAGTCACCATAATTGACAGTGTCACAAAAATCATGGTAAACACCAGATACTCCCCAATTAGAGGTATTACTTTTGAAGATGAGGGTATGATCTCTTCAATAACCAGAAGGAAAACAGTCAAAGAGACAAGTACTGAAGTGCAGAGACTAATCTTTTCACCTTCATTTGAAGGAAGATAGAAGACAAGTACAGTTAAAAATGACAGCCCAATACAGGGAATGATAAGGAACAAGGTATAAAAGAGAGGCAGACGCTTAATTACAAATGAGTAAGTGATATATGGGTACCAGCAACAGCTGTCGGTTCTGTTCCCTTTGCTTCCCATTGCACTCACAATTTCCCATTCTCCATTATCAAAAAAATCTCTCTTGTCTACATCTTGGTCTTCTAAAATTATGTCCACCTGTGAGCCATCGTAAGTCCAAGAACCAAACTTCATGGAACAGTTCTGGAGATCAAATGGGAAAAACGTGACGTCTATGGTACAGGAACTTTTGTAGTTTGCCGGTGGAGTCCAGATAACAGTGCCATCATACCTGACAACAGTTTTTGTGCTGGCCCCTTCAAAACGTCCATCTGCACTGAAATACACACACAAAATAACAATGTGGAAACTAAGCAACCCAAGCACACATCTTACAAGCTTAATATAAAAGAAGGCCTATATCATAGTATAAAACACTCCTTAAATTATCACACTGGAGGTGTGCCTGCTGTGCAGGGGCTCTGCTTGAAGAATATCTTAAATACTTTCTTCCACATCTATGCCAGGATTGACAGATCTGTATCGCACAGAATCCTGCCATTTTCATGGTTGAAAAGATTTCACTTTACCACCAACTTACACCATACACCAGAATAAACTCAAGATGGATAAAGGATTTAAACATAAGCAGTGCCACCATAAAGGTCCTGGAGAAAAATATAGGCAATAAACTTTTGGATATCCTACGCAGAAATATGTTTACTGATACTTCACCAAGGGCAAAGGAAATAAAAGAACAAATCAAAAAATGGGACTTTATCAAATTGAAAAGTTTCTGTTCAGATAAAGAAAACATCAGCAAAATTCAAAGGGAACCAACTGCATGGGAAAACATAATTGCCAATGATACCTCGGACAAGGGTTTGATCTCCAAAATATATAAACTAATGCGACTCAACACCAGGGAGACAGACAGCCCAATTAAAAAATGGGCAAAGGACCTGAACAGACAACTCACTGAGGAAGATATACAAAGGGCCCGGAGGCATATGAAAGAATGCTCAACATCGCTAGTCATCAGAGAGATGCAAATTAAAACCACAATAAGATACTACCTCACATCTGTCAGAATGGCAATCATCAACAAATCAACAAACAACAAGTATTGGCGAGGATGCCGGGCAAAGGTAACCCTCGTGCACTGTTGGTGGGAATGCAGGCTGGTGCAGCCACTGTGGAAAACAGTATGGGGTTTCCTTAAAAAACTAAAAATGGAACTGCCTTTTGATCCAGCAATTCCACTACTGGGACTATACCCAAAGAATCCTGAAACACCAATTCATGAGAACCTATGTACACCTATGTTCATAGCAGCACTATTTACAATAGCCAAGTACTGGAAACAGCCTAAGTGCCCATCAGTGGATGACTGGATCAAAAAACGTTGGTACATTTACACAATGGAATTCTATATAGCAGAAAGAAAGAAGGAACTCCTACCCTTTGCAACAACATGGATGGAACTGGACAGTATTATGCTTAGTGAAATAAGCCAGTCAGTGAAGGACAAATACCACATGATTTCATCCATTACAGGACAATAATGAACAAAACTAACAAGCAAAACAGAACCAAATATATGAATACAGTGAACAGGCCTTCAGTGGTCAGGGGG